>JAYESA010000019.1:46571903-46778700 GCA_036927795.1 Iris macrosiphon | reverse complement strand
AAGAAAAATAAACAAATCACATAACTGAGGAATGTTTGGCAAGAGCTAAGGCCTATAATTGTATTTCTCATAGGAAATTGCACAATGCCCAAGCAGCGGGTGTTAATAAAGAAAGGGCACCTTAGAACAATAAAATGCATACACACACATATATATATTCAAAGAATAAAATAGACGAACAGAGTATCGGGTTTTCCGTTTCGGAAAGCCAAAAATGATAAAATAAATATTTTAAAAAACTAGAAAATTATTTGATACATTTAGACATAATTGTATATGTTATATGATATTTCTTGTTAGTTTTAAAATGGACTAATATTCCACTTGCAATAAATACTATTGTTTATTTACTTGCATTTAGAACATATAAATTATGATAAACGGTATCGATCAGCATTTGGATGCCCTAGAACCTATGTTGGGATGACACCGCAAATGATGCATGCATCCATATCATTCTCATTGGTTGCATGAACTTAAACTACATATACAAAAGATAGGTCTACCTACCCACCAACTTGGCACCAAAATAGAGGCTTCACGTCAGGTAGACAACCGGCTATAAGGACTTCGTCAAATCATTTATGGAGCTTTCTTATGCTCCATAGTCAAACCTCATTCTCATGGGAGAATGCTTCATGGAGGATGATGATGAATATGAAAAAGACTCCAGTAAAAAGAATTACAGTAACTGATAATATACACACTAATGCTAAATTTGCCAAACTTGTTTTCTTTAATAGTACAGAGAATCATATTGTTTAGCATATAATTTGGGTATCAAAAACAACTCAGTTGGTATATCACCCTAATAACTAAATCTTTTACAAGAGTGATGAGAGAGAGTTTTAGATGTTGTGGGAATAGGAGCTGTGTTTAGGTAACTTGACTGGACCAGCCATGAGCCAAAACCTTACAATTATTTTAAAAACAATGGAATTAAAGGTGACCGTGTTGCAGCAGTTACATTTGTTAAGAACATACATTATTAGGTACAGTCAAGTATGATAGCTGATTTTAAGTCTTGGTTCAAATAAATTGATTCATGAGGAGACAACCTTGAAGTCGGAGTCGAGAGTTATAGCCCGTTTCAGCATACCCACCAGGCCACATGCATAACCAATGAATTGTGTTCATTATAGCTTTATTCAGGAAGTCCTATCATAAATTTAGGACATGCACTTTAGTCCAACTTCACAGGTTATAATCTGGGTGGATCAAAATGACTTTCTGCTAAACTAAATACGAGAATAGATATCTAATTTCGACTTTAATACCTATTTCTTCTCTCTCAAAAAAGAATCATTAGGACTAACAAAAATGACTTATTGTTTTAAAACAAGTGAATGAATCATCAAGGATACAACGAATACTAATTCAATGTCAAATGTCATACCAAAAATATAACACTTTCAGCGCATGGCACATGCATTTTCCTGTTTTGGTCTCGTATATGCAAAACATGATGCCTAAAGTGTACAGGCAATTAGCATATTGCTACGACTTCTGTCCTCTACAATTAAGAAGTGGTGTTTAATTTCATTACATTTACTCAAAAAAAAGTGGTGTTTAATTTCATTACTAATAGTTCTTCCATACTAGACTAATTAGAGAGTACATACAAGTTCCATGACTCACAAATTATGTCCTCTACAATTAAGAGAACCTCGCTTGCTACGACTTTAAGGTTTGTACTTGCAGAGACAGGATGTGAATTCAAGTAACAAAAATGATGTAGGCACAACCCCAATCTGTTACAACAACTGAGAATCATGCGAGGAACAACCAAAAAACACATTTAGTTAGGATATTAGGATATTTCTTTTATCTAGTTTACTAATAAGGCTAGCCGTATCTAGCTTTTAGGATAATTTTTATCATTTAAGTTTAGATTAGGATTTCTCGTTAGGATTAAATTATGATTTTGATTCATTTGTAACGCTATATTTAGCCATAGGCCCATATTTGTAGCCAGTAAAGGTAGACCATTTTTTAACAAAAACTATATGAAGAACTATTCTTCTCTCCTCTTTGGTGTATTTCTCTTTGGTGGATTTAGGGATTTTCTGTGGATTTGGATGGACACGTGAATTTGGACACCCATTTCAGCGGCATCAGCTATCTCCATCCGGCAATCTATTGGCGCTCCAAATTCGATGAATTCGCCTTTGTGCTGCTCTCGCAAGGATGTAGGGTCTTTTTACGCTACATCATGTGGTATCAGAGCTCCGGATCCGTCTGTCGATGATCTCCACATCGTAGTCAACGTCCACCATTATCGCTGTCAACGCCGCTCACCATCACAAAAATGAAGAAGAAAAGATATCAGTGCTCCCAAGAACCAAGTTGTCATTCTCCTCTTTGGTCGGTGTCGTTCTTCAAATGATCACTGATTACTCGTACCTACCTTCGGTGGGGCCAACAAAATCACCAAGTCGATACCACCCTCCACCATCATAGTTCCCTCTCGCAGCCGACAGAAGCCAACCCATCCCCGGTCCTTTGTTCCTCCTAGCACTCCATCGTGGGTTGCGCCACCTCGCCAAACTAACCCCACACGTCTCCAGACCGCTTCTTCGTTGGCTCGCGACTCGAGTCTCCAATCTCTGTTCCCAGACCACCTCCTCGAATTAATGCTGCACCTACAACCTCCTACAAGTAGGAACCTGGTTGTCCTCATCGATCATCGTCGTCCACATCCATTGTTGCCTCTCTTCTTTGTCTCTAACCATAGTCCAACTGAAGACACCAATTCCTTCTACCCATCACACATGCTTCTTGTTGCAACCACATCAAGCCAACATTCTCCAACCAGGCACGACTCTGAAGGTGTCACAATCTTCGACAATACCGCCATCACCCGTCAACACTTCTTCCATCTTCCACCTTATTGATATGTTGTCGTCGTTCTAGCACCTCAACCGTCGGCATCCTCGACATCCCAAACGATGCGCCACCCTCCCTCCCTCGATCATAGCACCACTCCTCGCCATCCTCATCTATAACCCACAACCTCATCACCATTCCCCTTGAGCTACACCTTGAATCCATACCTGTACTTGAAGCCTCTCTCCATCCTGCCACCAACAGCTCTGGAGTGTCCCTCTCCTTCCTAATCATTTCCACAAGATAAACCGCCATTTCTACTCCTATCTTTATAAGCCACCACCATCCTCAAAGAAAAGAAAATTCCAAACATATCTTCATATCCATCAATTACGCAACTCCATAAAGGATCCATTCGAGTTAAAAAAAACTTATACCCAAAACCCATTGCCTTAAGTTTCCAACCATTTTTTAAACAAACCCAACCCCATGACCCATTTAACTACCCATTACCTACACCTGACAAAATAAAACAAAACAACCCCCCCCCCCCCCAACCCTTCCTTTCTATGGTAGGGGACCCTCTTCTTCCTCTTTGCCTCCTCTAGTCGAACAATATCCAATCCACTTTCCCTTCATGCCGAATCAAACCTACCACTTCCTCTTCACTACAATTCAAGCCCACCACTTCTCCTTCACGCATTCCAAAATAAGGTTGTACTAGTTAGAAGAATATGAGGATGGTTGTTTCTTTCTTTGATGGACTAATGCAATTAGAGAGAAAAAATTGTTTGGGTTGATGAGGCAGTAAACGCCTTCAAGCATTTGGATATTCCTCCAAGGCAACAAGTTGAGTTTGTTGTCTCCAGCTTCAAAGAAAAGCATTGTCATGGTGAAAAAATGAGTAAATCTCTCATGCATACCAATGGAAGTGGCCAGAGGATTCGTGGAAGAAGATGCGGCAAATAATTCAAGTCTGGTTTGTGCCACCCAGTTATAAGCAAATTCATATCCATTCCGTCCAAGAGGTTCGATCCAAGCAAGTTCCGACAAGTGTAGATGATCACATTAATAAAGGTGAGGAGTATTCCAAGACTAGTTCAGTAGGAGATGACTCACCGCTGATTACGGTGTTGGAAATTCCACAAATCCCTGTCGAGAGCCCTATAGTTCCATTGGTAGAGTTGAACCCATCTGAAGCTTCTAAAGTGGAGGAAAAGTCTATTTTACCCATGAATAAAGATGAGTCAGGCATGTCCAAGTTGAAGAATAGTGTGGAGGAACCTTTGGTGGACACGGAAAAAAAAATTAGTTGCTTTCTGGCCTTCTTGACATCTTGACGCTATTTTTGGAGTTACCTATCCTTTCATAGGGTTGAGACAACGTTCCATGTGCGTATATAATTGCTCTTCGTGATCCTGCCACTTATGTCCCTTTTCTTAGGGGCAAGACCGGCTCTGGGGTAAACCGGACAAGACTTCGGGCTTGGACAACCCCCTCTGCTAGGACAACCCCACAGACTCAGCTTGATTCCACTAAAGGTCGGGGTCACGGATGATGCCATGCCTCAGTACCGAAATACGGAGACGGACATGGCCAGCTCCTACGTACAAGGTATAGAACGTCGTACGACGGTCACGGCTGTAGAAAGACAATGGGGTGCATGCTACAATCAAGTCTCCTAGGGTCTCAGAACAACTATGTCTCAATCATTCAAGTAAGTAACAACAACATAGAACATGTGAGATAAAGCTGCAAGGCGTCCCAAACGTTGTATTGGAATGTTATAGGGATCTAGCCATCAAAATATTAGGCTAGCAGAATGTCAATAGTTACACAATCAAGATCAGCTGCAGTCTGATTATATTACAATTATGTAAAAATGAAATGATGTCCAGACAAGCCGGCTAACAAGTGTCTTTGGCTAAACGCCCAAAAGAGTAGAATGTACAAGACGAGCAGTGATCAAGAAACCCACTTGTGCCCTACAGCGACCATCTGTCTGGTGCGCGTCATCGTAAGGGGATAAGCTGGATCCTCTGGTGCTGGCTCTAAACCTGACCATACAAAACCAGTGGGGTTAGACCCCAAATAGCAAGTACCACAAGAAAACACGAATGAAGAAAAAAAAACCAGATCAAGCATATAGTGCAAAGCCAAAAAACATTGGCGCGTGTCCCATCTTTGGGATAACATGACACTCCTTCACCAAATAAGGACAGAAAACGCCATGCCACCCAAGATAAAGTACGTCCCATGATTATGGTCAAGCTAGAATTCTCTGACGTGGTTCGGTCCATATTCCATCATAGCATAATGATTCAACTCCCCAACCAAACAAGGACAGAAGTTGAACACCATATTATGACAGTCTACGTCCCTAAGCTACTATCAGGATTATAATCACAACCAAGTCAGATTAGAACGGCAAAACAATGTTACGACTTGTTATGTGGAGTCAGGGTTATCCCAGATATAATAATAATAAGCATCATCGGATCATGCCATGTCGAGCAGGACTAACCGAGCCAATATTATACAAGCAGAAAATCATGATCGCACCAGTTCCCCGTGTCACGCCAAGTACCGGAATACGGAGACGGACATGACAAGCTCCCCCGTACAAGGTATAAAACGTCGTACGGCGGTCACGGCTGTAGAAAGACAAAGGGGTGCATGCTACAAACAAGTCTCCTAGGGTCTCAGAACAACTGTCTCAATCATTTAAGCAAGTAACAACAACATAGAACATGTGAGATAAAGCCGCAAGGCGTTCCAAACGCTCCATCGGAATGTTCTAGAGATCTAGCCATCAAAATGTTAGGCTAGCAGAATGTCAATAGTTACACAACCGAGATCAGCTGCAGTCTTATTATATTACAATTATGTACATAAGAACTGATGTCCAGACAAGCCGGCTAACAAGTGTCGGGGGCTAAACGCCCAAAAGAGTAGAATGTACAAGACGAGCAGTGATCAAGAAACCCACTCGTGTCCTTCAGCGACCATCCGTCTAGTACGCGTCATCGTAAGGGGGATAAGTTGGATCCTCTGGTGTCGGCTCTAAACATGGTCATACAAAACCAGTGGAGTTAGACCCCAAATAGCAAGTACCACAAGGAAGCACGAATGAAGAAACAAAAACCAGATCAAACATGTAGTGCAAAGCCAAAAATAATTGGCGCGTGCCCCATCTTTGGGATAACATGGCATAATGACTCAACTCCCCAGCCAAACAAGGACAGAAGTTGAACACTATACTATAACGGTCCATGTCCCTAAGCTACTAGCAGAATTACAATAACAATCAAGTCAGGCTAGAACGGCCAAACAATGTTATGGCTTGTTATGTGGAGTCTGGATTATCCCAGATATAATAATAATAATAAGCATCCTCAGATCGTGTCATGTCGAGCAGGGCTAACCGAGTCAATGTTATACAAGCAGAAAATTATGATCGCACCAGTTCCCCGTAGGGCCACCGCGCTAATTGTCGCACAAGTTCCCCGTAGGGCCACCGCGCTTGAATAAATCAGTAATAGTTCCAACCTTCCTATAGAAAAAATGTTGGCTCGGTCTTAAGTATAAAAAGGTCGAATATTGTACTCCACTACATGCGGATGATATACAATATCCGGGGTGGCCAGCCATGCACGCCATAAAAAAATTTACAGGACGGCCCATCACGCATTATCTCGGGATGTCGTTCCCTCCCTATGTTCTAATCAGCTTTTATGTTACCTAATTAACCCTACAATGATATGGAATTTTCTGTCGTAGCCACAGGAATATTTCCCTTAATGATGTCGTACAGAGTACGGACACTTTTGATACGAATCCATTTAATATAAGGAGTCAGGTCTGGATTCACCCAAATGTAGATGCAACATTCAAACAAGCAATAACCTAGCCACGCTATAGTTCTGACTCATTATCATTTATGTGCCAAGAATCATTCAGGAATATAATATTATGCACCGAGCAGGAATCATCATGTCACATTAAGTGTACATGTTGGCCAATGTCCCACACTCAGTGTACAATGTAGCATTTATAAACAGGCGAGCATGACAAATGTATCGGCACGAATACAATAACCAAGTCAGGATACCAAACATATCAGTTGATCACATGAATCATGTTTGATCAGGTCAGATCAGGTCAGGAGTCAGAATTAATTAGGAATCTCATATCTCATATGATCAAGTCACGGTCATAAATGCCTCATTAATTCCTCAAATTCTGGGATCATATATCATCAATCATGGTCAAGCTCAACTAATATAGAATAGGCATCAAGTGCACAACAGGACCCATGCATAATCAATCACAAAAAGTCCTGGGTCAGCGCACTTTGCAAGTACTAAATATAGGCTAGTCATGAATAGTGGAGCATTATGTGCGAGCAAGTAACTCTGGCGTACAAACCTATAACACTAGGTCACAGAAGTCATGGCGCAAAAGTCTATAACATGACGCATAAAATCGATAATAGAGCAGCATGAAGATATGGCGCACAAAATAGAAAATTACATGAATAGGCGTATTCTACTCATGCAAGCAAACTTGCACACAAAACAAGAGTTACGAGTAAGAGATGCAGCGCACTTTGCAAGTGTAAAACAACTACAAAACAAAACACAAGTCCCCAGGCGGCGCAACAGTCGATGGCACGACAGTCGAGGACCTCGGGAGACGTGACGTGCCAAAGTCAAGGCTCGCTTATCGAGGCTGAACCGAGCAAGAGTGCTCCAAAAGTTAACAAGTGCGTCGGGTTATTAATCCATCAAAAGTGCGACAACCGTTGAGCATCCAGAAAATGCGCCAAGAGTTTTGTGTATAAGAGCGACGCACTTTTGATAATTAATGCACAACGTGTCAATTGTGCGTCGGTCTGCTAATTGGTTAAAAGTGCGCAAGAAGTTGGTCAAGAAGTGCGCTAAAAAGTAAACTGACGCACTTTTGCTTGGTTCATTCGATAATACATCAATTGTGCGCCAAAGGCTGAAATCTTCCAAAAGTGCGCCAACAAAAATTCATCCCTTTGACATCATTTTGCAAGAAATTGGCAGTACTCTTAAAGTATGCACGAGTATGGAATACGGGTTACATTCAACATGTGCCCATGGTGCAAATCCTCATGTGTACTAATCATTGTTCTTCTCCAACCGACCCACCATTTTGATGTACTCAGAGCTTGAGACTATGACAGTGCTCCATTCCTCAAGCAACAAGAACCAGAAATCAAGAAAAAATTCACTCGAAATCAAGAAAACATATTTTGAAAATACCTCATTTTTAGGGGATCATTCTCTAGAAAAATATACTCATGAAAACCCTCATAATAAAATCAAGATAAATCCATTAACCACCTCAAATTTGAAAACTCCAAGAACTAACTATAATCAGAACACTACTAGAAACCAATTATAACAAATATTAAGAATAAAACTATAGCCGATCATGTTTCTTCATATTTGCAAGATGTACTTGCCTATGAAGAAAATCAGGAGCAAAACAAGAGAAATGAACAAGTGAGGAGAGAGAATGAGAACAAGGATATATATAGGCAGGGGTTGATGGTGAACCGTCGGATCTCTCCAACAAATCCAAGCCACACACCCTACCTACCACCACCACACCATCAATATTAGACAATGTGCACCAAGCTTCCATTCAACCGTGCACTTGAAGTATACACAAAGTGCGCCAAAACTGAAAACACTATCAAAAGTGTGCCAACTTTAGTATATTCCGAGTAGGGATAGGGGAGTGACACCTTGTAGGGCCACCGCGCTAATTGTCGCACCAGTTCCCCGTAGGGCCACTGCGCTAATAAATCAATAACAGTTCCAACCTTCCTATAGAAAAAATGTTGGCTCGGTCTTAAATATAAAAAGATCGAATATTGCACTCCACTACATGTGGATGATACACAATATCCGTTGTGGCCACCCTTACACGCCACAAAAATTATCACGGGACGGCCCATCACGCACGATCTCGAGATGCCATTTCCTCCCATTGTTCTAATCAGCTTTTATGTTACCTAGTTAACCCTACGGTGATATGGAATTACATGTTGTGGCCACAGGAATATTCTCCTTAATAAAGTAATAATCTAGTGACGCTATAGTTCCGACTTATTATCATTCTGTGCCAACAATCATTCAGTAATATAATATTATGTACCGAGCATGAATCATCATGTCACGTTCAGTGTACATGTTGGCCAATGTCCCACACTCGAATCATGTTTGATCAGGCCAGGAGTCACAATTAATTAGAAATCTCATATCACATATGATCGAGTCACGGTCATGAATGTCTCATTAATTTCTCAAATTATGGGATCATATATCATCAATCATGGTCAAGCTCAACTAATCTATAATAGGCATCAAGTGCACAACATGACCCATGCATGCACAATCAATCACAAAAAGTTCCGGGTCGACGCACTTTGCAATTGTCAAATATAGGCTAGTCAGGAATATTGGTGCACTATGCGCGAGCAAGCAACTATATAGCGCACAAATCTATAACACTAGGCCACAGAAGTCATGGCGCAAAAGTCTATAACATGGCACACAAAATCGATAATAGAGCAGCAGAAAGATGTGGCGCACAAATCTAGAATTACAAGAATAGACGCATTCTACTCATACAAACAAACTGGCACAAAAAGCAAGAGTTACAAGAATAGAAGAAGCGGCGCACTATGCAAGTGCAAAACTACAAGACAAAACACAAGTCCCTAGACGGCTAAACAGTCGAGGGCACGACAATCGAGGGCCTCGAAAATCAAGACGTGCCAAAGTCAAGGCTCGCTTATCGAGGCTGAACCGAACAAGAGTGTGCCAAGGGTTAACAAGTGAGTCGGGTTATTAATCCATCAAAAGTGTGCCAACCGTTGAGCGTCCAGAAAATGCGCCAAAGTTTGTGTATTCAAGAGCGGCGCACTTGTTAATGCACAAGGTATCAATTGTGCGTCGGGTCTGCTGATTTGGTTAAAAGTGCGCCAAGGAGAAAGTTGGTCAAAAGTTCGCTGAAAAGTAGATTGGCGCACTTTTGCTTGGTTCATTCGATAATACTTCAATTGTGCGTCAAAGACTGAAATCTTCCAAAAGTGCGCCAGAGGTCGAAATGTTCCAAAAGTGTACCAAAAAAAAATTTTCAAAAATTTATCCCCTTGACATACTTTTGCAAGAAATTGGCAGTACTCTTAAAGTACGCACTAGTATGAAATACGGGTCACATTCAACATGTGCCCATAGTGCAAATCCTCGTGTGTACAACCCATCATTGATACACTCAGAGCTCAAGCTCGAGACTATAAAAGTGCTTCATTCCTCAAACAACAAGACCCAAAAATCAAGAAAAAATTCATGATCGAAATCAGAGAAAATCTTTTTAAAATACCTTATTTTTATAGGATCATTCCCTAAAAAAATATACTCATGAAAACCCTCATAATAAAATCAAGATAAAATCATTAACCACCTCAAATCTGAAAACTCCAAGAACTAATTATAATCAGAACACTACTAGAAACTAATTACAACAACAGATACTAAGAATAAAACTATAGCCGATCATGTTTCTTCATATTTGCAATATGTACTTGCCTATAAAGAAAACCAGGAGTAAAACAAGAGAAATGAACAAGTGAGGAGAGAGAATAAAAACAAGGATATATATAGATAAGGGGTTGATGGTGAACCGTCAGATCTCTCCAACAAATCCAAGCCACACACCCTACCTACCACCACCACGCCATCAATATTAGCCAATGTGCGCCAAGCTTCCATTCAATCGTGCACTTGAAGTATATTCAAAGTGCGAAAAAAAATAAAAATACAAGCAAAAGTGTGCCAACTTGAGTATATTCCAAATATACGGGATAGGGGAGTATACTCTAAGTTAGAAAATTTTCGTCCTCGAAATTTCAGGACTAAAGCAACTAGAGACATCAGGACAAGCACATCTAGCTGCAAGCAATCACATGCAATATACAAGCAAACCAAATAATATACACATAACAATATTAATAGCACTCTAGCAAGGTAATCAATGATCACGGAATTTAAAAATGCATATATAGAAATATACCTTACGAGTCAAATAAGTGCGACTACCAAGACTTAATATCGTACTCACGTTCTCACGTTGACTCCCCAAAAGAGTGGTGGCCCCAAGCGACACGAACAAGACGGATATTCTGGTTCTTGAGTACCTTCTATCTTCGGTCCAAAATGGACACGGACTGCTCGTAAGACAAATCGGTACCCACGACTAGCTCGGAATGGTCGAGGACATAGCTCGGGTCCGGGACATACCTACCCAACTGAGACACATGAAATACGTCATGTACCTCACGAAACAAAAGAGGAAGGGCAAGCGATAAGCAACATCTCCCACCCGCTCGATAATGTCAAACGGCTCAACGTATCGTGGACTAAGCTTCCTGCGAACCCCGAATCTAATGACTGCACGGGTGGGCGAAATCCGCAAAAATACGTGATCGTCGACACAACTCTAGAGGCCTTCGATGCCGATCTGCCCAATGGCGATGTCGATCTTGGCAACTCGCAGCCGTTCTTTAACCTGCTTGACAACTTCCACAGTCTGAGTAATCAATTATGAGCAACATCTTTCTCTCACCAATGTCATACCAAGCTAACGGTGACCTGCACTTCCTTTCCTATAATGCCTCAAAATGTGCCATCAGAATGATGGCCTAATAACTATTGTTATACGAAAATTCCACTAAGTGCAGGTGTTTGTCCCACGATCCACCAAAGTCTAGGGAACAGGCTCGTAACATATCCTCCAAGGTCTGGATAGTTCTCTCGGACTACCCATCTGTCTAAGGATGATATGTCGTACTAAATTTTAACTTAGTACCCAATTTGTCATGCAAGCTTTTCCAAAAATGATAAGTGAACCTCGAACCTTTGTCTGACACTATGCTCACTGGTACACCATGTTGCCTCACAATCTCCCACATATACATATCTGCCAATTGTTCCGTAGATTGTCCAATTTTGAATGGAAGAAAATGTGCCACTTTAGTGAGACGATCCACTATCACCCAAACTGCATCTCGTCTGATCGGGAATCTATGTAAACCGATCACAAAGTCCATAGTAACATGCTCTCATTTCTACTCCGAAATGGGGAGAGGGTGCAACAATCCTGCTGGCCTCTGCTGCACCGCCTTCACTTGTTGACATATCAGGCATCGGAATACAAAACGTGCTCTCTCTCGCTTTATCATGTTCCACCAGAAGTGTTGCTTAATATCTTGGTACATCTTTGTGCCGCCAGGATGGATAGAATACTGAAAATTGTAGAGCTCGGTCATGATCTCTTGTCGTATATCCCTACTCGGCACATAGAGACGAGTTCCAAACCTCAACGTCCCATCGTTGTGAATAGTGAACTCTTTCTTGACTCCCGACTCGCACTCTACTCGTAACTCCTGGATCCGCAAATCTCCTGCCTGAGCTTCCTTGATCATGTCTACCAAAGTAGGTTGCATCTGTAAACTAGCCAAGGCTCCCTCATCTTATGGAAACACTATCTCAATGCCCATCTCTCGAAGATCTTCTAGGATATGCTTCTGCGTTGTCAAAAAAAATGCACCACCCCTCCTGTAAAGAGCATCTACTACTACATTAGCTTTGCTCGGATGGTATTGAAGTTCAACGTCATAATCCTTCAACAATTTCAGCCATCTCCTCTGCCTTATGTTCAAGTCTTTCTGGGTGAATACGTATTTTAAACTCTTATGATCTGTAAATATTTCTACCCGATCACCGTACAAGTAATGCCTCCACAACTTGAGCGCAAACACCACTACTGCCAACTCCAAGTCGTGAGTCGGGTAATTTTTCTCGTGATCCTGAAGTTGTCGTGATGCATATGCTATCACTCGCCCATGATGCATCAAAACACATCCAAGACCCTTCCCTGATGCATCGCAATACACTGTGAACCCTCATGATCCTGCTAGAAGTGTCATGATCGGTGCCGAGATCAACATTTTTTTCAGTTCTTCAAAAGTTGCCTGACACTCCGCTGACCATACAAACTTAACGTCCTTTCGAGTCAACCGGATCATTGGTGCGGAGATCCTTGCAAAAGCTGACACGAAGCTCCTGTAGTACCCTGTTAATCCTAAAAAACTGCACGCATCTGTCACGGTCTTCGGAACTGGCCAATTCTCTACCGCTTCAACTTTTTTGAGATCCATTGATACTCCTGCTCCCGAGATGATGTCCCAAGAATGAAATGTGATCTAACCAAACTCGCACTTGCTAAGTTTCGCATACAACTGGTGCTCCCTCAAAGTCTGCAACACCTTCCTGATATGCTCTTTATGTTCTTCTTTATTACAGGAGTATACCAGGATGTCGATAAACACTACCACAAACTGATCTAAATAGGGCATGAAGATACGGTTCATCAAATCCATAAATGTTGCTGGTGCATTGGTTAATCTGAATGGCATCACTAAGAACTCATAATGTCCATATCGTGACCTGAATGTTGTCTTCGGTATGTCTTCTTCCCGTACTCGCAACTGATGATATCCGGATCGCAGATCAATCTTAGAGAATACTCTAGCTTCACTCAACTGATCAAACAGGTCATCAATCCTTTGCAAGGGATACTTGTTCTTTACTGTCAGTGCATCCAACTGCCTATAGTCAATACATAGTCGGGTCGATCCATCATTCTTCTTCACTAACACTACTACGGCTCCCCATGGTGACCCAGTGGTACGAATAAAATTTTTCGCCTTCAATTCTTCAACATGTTGATACAACTGGTCAAGTTCAGAAGGTGACATCTGGTAAACCTTATAAGATATAGGCTTCGTTCCTGGCATCAACTCCATAATGAACTCTACCTCTCGAACCGGAGGCAATCTCGGATGTTCTTCGGAAAAGACATTCTTGAATTCGTCAACTATCTTGGGTATCGGTTCTCCTTCCGTTACTATCGCCACAACTCTTTCTACTTGCTGGCCTTTCGTAGACCTTACGAGCATGAACTCTTCCCAACCAGGAATACGAAATAACACTCGACCCTTATGACAATCTAATATAGCATGACTATCTCTCAGTCAGTCCATGCCCAAGATAACGTCAAAGTTACCCATAGTGAACTCAATCAACTTCGCATGTAATAGGTGATCACACACTACGACTGGACAGTCTAGGCACACCCTACTAACTTCTACAAGCCCATTATCGGTGAGTATATTTAGCCTCTCCGGCAACGCCTTGAACTCCAATCCAACACGTGTCGCAAATTATGCAGATACAAATGAATGTGAAGCTCCTAGATCAATTAATGCTATAGCAGAAAAAGATGTGACAGAAACATTACCTGCCACTACGTACCTGATGCCAAAGCCTCCTCCAGAGACAAGTTGAATGCATGTCCTTAGCCTTGTCGAGCTCCTTGATGTTGTTGCCTTCCCTAGTGGCGCTGTCGTTGTCTCTGTTGTCCTTGCTGCTGTTGGTGCTGGTGTTGATGTTGATGCTACATTTACATCTGAGCCTGCGTCGGTAACGGTCGCTGAGCTAACGGCCTCACCGCCAATGCTGGCTCTCCGCACTGCATTGCACTTGGTGCTGGCAATGCAGGAAACTGGGGTGCTGGTCCCCCTGACCTCTGCATCAATGGACATGTAGCAATCCTATGATCGGGGCTACCACATCTCAGGCACAACCCATTTGCTATCCTACAATCACTCTTAGTATGGCCTCCCTTGCCACAATACGTACAGCATGTTGATGCCGACTGGCTCTGTTGCTGTTGTTGCCGAGCTGGTGTCGTTATTGTTGAAACTACAGCTCTGCGCGGTGCTGTGTCACGAATACGAACGCCATGAGATGGTGCTGACATTCGGGACGATGCTTCTCCTCCAATGCTCTGTGCATGAGACCTCTTCTGGCCTCATGTCCTCGATGTCATCATTTGAAAAGTTAGTTCGTGCCTCCTGGCTGACACTAATACGTCATCAAAAGTCTCGTAGTTGTGTTCTCTACCCACTGTTGGAACCTCATTTACCCTATCCGACTCTGTTGCCACCATTGTTGGTGCAAATCTACTCAGTCGGCTAAATTTTGTTGCGTAGTCGTCCACTTTCTACCATACTGCTTGAGATAAATAAACCTTTGTTGCAACTCAAACTGGGCCACAACTCCAAAATACTCCATTCTGAACCGAATCCTAAAATCATTCCAAGAAATAGGCTGCCTCAAGCCGACCTTCTCTGCCGCCCACCAATCCCTGGCGAGATCCTGAAGTTGCAACTGAACTTGGTCAACATATTCCTCAGCTGGAACCTTGGCCACCGCCAGAATACCCTCAATATCCTGGAGCCAGTCGTCTACCGTGATGGCATCCTCCGTACCATCAAAGTACCGGGGGTAAAGTCGACAGAATCTAACCGACGCCCCCAAATCTATCCTTCCACCTCTTTCTAGAGTTGTTTGCAACCCCTGGTTCAACAATACATTATGTTCATGCTGCTGTAGTTGCTGATGTTGATGTACCGCCATCTGATGATGTTGTGCGACCATCATCCCCCATATGATCTCTAATAAAACGGGGGTATCAAGTACTGCTGGCATTACTGGCACTACTGGGGGATCCGGAACCTCTGGAGCAGGTTGCTCAATATTTTCTGCCACTGTCTCACCTGGGGGGGCCAACCACTGGCTCAATCCGAACCGGGTCCTGAAGAAACACTGCCTCACGCTGCTGTCCCATCTCACCCGGACCTACTGGTCGCCACGATGCCCCTAATGCTCCGACAACCGAAGATAGGGAAACCCTGGAAGAAAGGGACAAACGACATCAAGAACATGATGGAAAGGAACAGAGAAACAATCAATCAGATGGTTCAAGTTGAGAATCGAGAAGATCGGATTCAGGAATTCAAGGAGGGACATGTTTGACTGAGACTCCTAAGATCATGACATCCCACAAGTCTAAAAAATTCAGACTTGCATAGGCCACCACTAAAACATTGTCACGTCCCAGTACCGGAATACGGAGACGAACATGGTCAGCTCTCCCGTACAAGGTATAGTACGTCGTACGACAGTCACGACTGTAGAAAGACAAGGGGGTGCATGCTACAATCAAGTCTCCAAGGGTATCAGAACAACTATCTCTCAATCATTCAAGCAAATAACAACATAGAACATGTGAGATAAAACCGCAAAACTGTCCCAAACGATGTATCAAAATGTTCTAGGGATCTAGCCATCAAAATATTAGGCTAGCAGAATGTCAATAGTTACACAACCGAGATCAGCTGCAGTCTGATTATATTACAGATATGTAAAAATGAACTGATGTCCAGACAAGCCGGCTAACAAGTGTCGGTGGCTAAACGTCCAAAAGTGTAGAATGTACAAGACGAGCAGTGATCAAGAAACCCACTCGTGCCCTTCAGCGACCATCCGTCTGGTGCGCGTCATCGTAAGGGGGATAAGCTGTATCCCCTGGTGCTGGCTCTAAACCTGGCCATACAAAACCAGTGGAGTTAGATCCCAAATAGCAAGTACCACAAGGAAGCACGAATGAAGAAACAAAAACCAGATCAAGCATATAGTGCAAGAGCCAAGAATTATTGGCACGTGCCCTATCTTTGGGATAACATGACACTCCTTCACCAAACAAGGACAGAAAATGACATGCCACCCAAGATAAGGTACGTTCCATGATTATGGTCAAGCTAGGATTTTGTGTCGTAGTTCGGTCCATATTCCATCATAGTATAATGACTCAACTCTCCAACCAAACAAGGACAGAAGTTGAACATCATACTATGACAGTCCATGTCCCTAAGCTACTAGCAGGATAATAATCACAACCAAGTCAGGTTAGAACGGTCAAACAATGTTACGGCTTGTTATGTGGAGTCTGGGGTTATCCCATATATAATAATAATAAACATCATCAGATCGTGCCATGTCGAGCAGGGCTAATCAAGCAAATATTATACAAGCAGAAAATCATGATCGCACCAGTTCTCCGTAGGGCCACCGCGATAATTGTCGCACCAGTTCTCTGTAGGGACACCGCGCTAATAAATCAGTAATAGTTCCAACATTCCTATAGGAAAAATGTTGGCTCGGTCTTAAATATAAAAAGATCGAATATTGCACTCCACTACATGCGGATGATATACAATATCCGTGGTGGCCAGCCTTGCACGCTATTAAATTTATCATGGGACGGCACATCACGAACGATCTCAGGATGCCCTTTCCTCCCTGTGTTATAATCAGCTTTTATGTTACCTAATTAACCCTACAGGCGCGCCTTGCTCCTAGGCGCAGGGGCAGCGCCTCAGGGTACTCCAGGCGAGGCGCAACTCTTAAGGCGCACCTAAGGCGCGCCTAGGTGCGCCTTTTTCGAGCGCATTGGAATAGCTAAGGCGCGCCTAAAAAATCTGGTGAAAAAATAACATGTTTAGACTATTTTTTTTAACTGTTGTACTGTTTTTAGACTGTTTTTTGAACTGATGTACTTTTTTTATTGTTCTCTCTCTCACTCACTCAATTCAAAGTGATTGCAACCTAGACATGGGAGAATTTGAAGCACACATGTTTATCAATGTAGAAATCCGATGTGAATATATATATATATATATATATATATATATATATATAATTTTTGTGCCTCGTGTCGCTCGGGCGCGCGCCTTAAGTGCGCCTTCTGCCTCGGGGCGATTTGGACCCTTTGCGCCTTGAGTGCGCCTTGCGCCTTTGACTACCTTGCCTACAGTAATATGAAATTTTCTGTCGTGGCCACAGGAATATTTTCCTTAATGAAGTCGTACATAGTACGGACACATTTGATACGAATCTATTTAATATAAGGAGTCAAGTCTGGATTCACCCAAATGTAGATGCAACATTCAAACAAGCAATAACCTAGCCACGCTATGGTTCTGACTCATCATTTATGTGCCAAGAATCATTCAGGAATATAATATTATGCACCGAACAGGAATTACCATATCACGCTCAGTGTACATGTTGGCCAATGTCCCACACTCAGTGTACAATGTAGCCTTTATAAACAGGCAAGCAGGACAAGTGTATCGACACGAATACAATAACCAAGTCAAGATACAAAACCTATCAGTTGGTCACATGAATCATGTTTGATCATGTCAGGAGTCACAATTAATTAGGAATCCCATATCTCATATGATCAAGTCACGGTCATGAATGCTCATTAATTTCTCAAATTCTGGGATCATATATCATCAAGTCAGGATACCAAACCTATCAGTTGGTCACATGAATCATGTTTCATCAGGTCAAGAGTCACAATTAATTAGGAATCTCATATCTCATATGATCAAGTCACGGTCATGAATGTCTCATTAATTCTCAAATTCTGGGATCATATATCATCAATCATGGTCAAGCTCAACTAATCTAGAATAGGCATCAAGTGCACAACAGGACCAATGCATGCACAATCAATCACAAAAAGTCATAGGTCAGCGCACTTTGCAAGTGCCAAATATAGGCTAGTCAGGAATATTGGCACACTATGCGCGAGCAAACAACTATATGGCGCACAAATCTATAACACTAGGTCACAAAAGTCATGGCGTAAAAGTCTATAACATGGCGCACAAAATCGATAATAGAGCAGTAGGAAGATGTGGCACACAAATCTAGAATTACAAAAATAGACGCATTCTACTCATGAAAGCAAACTGGCGCACAAAACAAAAGTTACAAGAATAGAAGTTGTGCACTATGCAAGTGCAAAACAACTACAAGACAAAACACAAGTCCCCAGGCGGCGCAACAGTCGAGGGCCTCGGGAATCAAGGCGTGCCAAAGTCAAGGCTCGCTTATCGAGGCTAAACCGAGCAAGAGTGCACCAAGAGTTAACAAGTGCATCGGGTTATTAATCCATCAAAAGTGAGCCAACTGTTGAGCGTCCAGAAAATGCGCCAAAGGTTGTGTATAAGAGCGGCGCACTTTTGATAGTTAATGCACAAGGTGTCAATTGTGCGCCGGTCTGTTGATTTGGTTAAAAGTGCGCCAAGGAGAAAGTTGGTCAAAAGTGCGCTGAAAAGTAGATTGGCGCACTTTTGCTTGGTTTATTCTATAATACATTAATTGTGCGCCGAAGGCTGAAATCTTTCAAAAGTGCGCCAGAGGCTGAAATCTTCCAAAAGTGCGCCAAGAAGGATATTTCCAAAAATTCATCCCATTGACATACTTTTGCAAGAAATTGACAGTACTCTTAAAGTACGCACGAGTATGGAATACGGGTCACATTCAACATGTTCCCATAGTGCAAATCCTCTTGTGTAGTTCTTGTCACTGTTCTTCTTCTCCAACTGACCTACCATTGATGCACGCAGAGCTCAAGCTCGAGACTATGACAGTGCTCCATTCCTCAAGCAACAAGAACTAGAAATCAAAAAAAAATCTAGGCTCGATATCATAGAACATCTTTTGAAAATACCTCATTTTTAGGGGATCATTCCCTAGAAAAATATACTTATGAAAACCCCCATAATAAAATCAAGATAAAACCATTAACCACCTCAAATCTAAAAATTCCAAGAACTAACTATAACCAGAACACTACTAGAAATTAATTACAACAACAGATACTAAGAATAAAACTATAACCGATCATGTTTCTTCATATTTGCAAGATGTACTTGTATATGAATAAAACCAGGAGCAAAACAAGAGAAATGAACAAGGAGAGAACAAGGATATATATAGGTAAGGGATTGATGGTGAACCGTCGGATCTCCAACAAATCCAAGCCACACACCCTACCTACCACCACCACGCCATCAATATTAGCCAATGTGCTTCAAGCTTCCATTCAACCGTGCACTTGAAGTATACCCAAAGTGCGCCAAAAAATGAAAACACAAGCAAAAGTGCGCCAACTTGAGTATATTCCAAGTATACGGAATAGGGGAGTGGCAGATGAACCCTCGGACTGGCTCACAATAAGGGTCGAAGGCAACCAAAATTAGTTCCGGATATGACAACCCAACCCTCTGGGTCGGACCTGCTTAGGGGTGCTTTCGGTCCACCATTGTGACTCCTACAATTGATGATTATTGAAGGTTGTGTTGAGACCATGAGGCCGATCAATGCACTTGGCAAGATAAAGACCGACATGAGGAGATCGAAGATTGCCATACACTCAAGTAACCTATTATGTGGCTAGCCAGAGTGCACCACGAGTTCCATTCAAGCATTGAGAGTCTGATGTAGGGGGACAACCCCCAATCTGGTACAACCACCGAGAATCATGTGAGGAGCAGTCAAACAACAACATACTTAGTTAAGATATTAAGATTTTTTTTTAATCTAGTTTGTTAATAAGGTTAGACGTATTTAGCTTTTAGGATTATTGTTTTATCAATTACGTTTAGATTATGAATTATCTGTAGGTATTAAAGTTTGATTCTTATTCCTATGTAAGGCTATATATAGCCATATTTGTAGCCACTAAAGGCAGACCAATTTTTAACAAAAACTATCTGAATAAGTATTTTCTCTCATTTTAGGTGAATTCCAAGACGCATTGGATTCGGGATTTTCCATGGACACGGACACACTCGTGGATTCAGGCACCCAACAATGTTTCGACACGCCAACTATGACGAATCTCTCTTTTCCGCTCTAGCAAAGGTGTAGAATCCTTACGGTAGATAAAGAAACCACCTCTCCATATATGGGGACTAGGACTATAATACCATCTGACACAAAAAAATTCTGGATCAGGAATCTCGTTGTACTAAGATGTCTTTCATTTTGTCTTTTGCAATTTAGGTAATCGCATGAAAGTGTTATTTCGGCGGCATCAGTTCTCAAACTCAAACCGAAGATGTTTCGACACACCAACTACGACAAATCTCTCTTTTCCACTCTGGCAAAGGTGTAGGGTCCTTACGGTACATCAAGAAACAACCTCTGTATATGGGAATAGGACTACAAACAAACTCAGTATATGGGAGTAGGACTACAATACCATCTGACCCTAAAAAAAATCGGGATCAGGAGTCTCGTTGTACTAAGATGTCCTTTATTTAATTTTGTCAATTTAGGTAGCCACATGAAACAATTTGCCAGGGCAGTCATAGTTACATAGAAAAATATTGCTTGTCAATGATACTTACAAATAGGGTAAGATCAGTGATACACCATCACTGGAAAATGTAGAAAAGGTAACAAATATGGATTTTAAAACAAAAAGGAGATTTTGATAAGAGTGACATGCGAAGAGAAGTATTGTCATCCCCCAGATTCAATATTTCACATGCAATTGGAGGTAAATAGTGAAGATATAAGACTATAAAACAACAATAAATCCTTTATCCCAAAACTTTGGGTCTGCTGTTTGAATCCTCATTAGGAGCAGCTACGGGTCATGTCCTGTGTATCAATTTTTTAACACTTCATAGCATGTTTGTCTATGCCTACCTCTATTCCAGGCGGGGCTGCATTAACTACTATATTATCGCTCCTCCTTATGGGAGCATCTATTGGTTTGCGTTGCACAAGTCCAAAAGACCTAAGATAATTTTCTCTCGTCTTGTCCTCAACTAGCACCACCTCTAACTTCCCACAAATTCATCCATTTCTTATCCTATCCTTTAATGTATTACCACTAATTCTTCTTAGCATTCTTACGTCGACTATACTAATTTTATGGACATGTTGTTTCTTAATTACTAGTCATGAAAACATAAAACTATGCAAATACGAAGGCTAGTTGGTTACATTCTATGAAACATAGCTACAGGTATCGTACATACCCAGTACATTGATACAACAATTTCCAAAGATCTACAGTGCTTTGTGTGTGTGTGTGTGTGTATTAAAAATCCAGGAGCATGATATCGCAGCTGACCAACTACTTATGGGAGAATGCAAAGGCCCCATTTCACACTTCCTAGGTAAGTCAAATTAAATGTAGCCGGCAAGATATGAAAACTCAACCTCTTGTAGCAGAGGGGCTGGGCTTGGTATATAATATATATATATATATATAGATATATATATATATATATGGGCTTAGCCAACTGCACCAACCGTTGGTGCATATATATATATATATATATATATATATATATATATATATGGGCTTAGCCAACTGCACCAACCCTTGGTGTGTGTGTGTGTGTGTGTGTATATATATATATATATATATGTGCGACGTCTAGGCGCTTGGTGCCCGCCTAGGCCCCCTGGGGAGAATGCAAAAGCTCCATTTCACACTCCCCAGGTAAGTCAGATTAAATGTAGCCGGCAAGATTCGGACACTCGACCTCTCGTAGAAGAGGGAGTAGGCTTAGCCAATTGCACCAACCCTTGGATATAATATATCAGTGTAGTAAAAAATCGGCCTAGGCGGCGTCTAGGCGCTTGGTGCCCGCCTAGGCCCCCTGGGGAGAATGCAAAAGCCCGATTTCACACTCCCCAGGTAAGTCAGATTAAATGTAGCCGGCAAGATTCGAACACTCGACCTCTTGTAGAAGAGGGAGTAGGCTTAGCCAATTGCACCAACACTTGACCGTTTTTATCCTCTTATTTTTGTCACAAAAAACAACTCTTTTTTGTTATATAAATGGATTAAAGGTTTAGAAAAACATTAGTTATCTGGTCTACATAAATGGGCTAGAAATTAATAATTTAATACTAGTTAGAATATAAAAAAAGTACTACTCCAAACTTAAAAGAAGCTCTAACCTTGCTTTTCAAAAATCATAACAACCAACTTCTTTCTCCCTTCTTTTCTTTAGACTCCTCTCCTTCACAATACTTTAAGATGTTAGGAGATAAAGGCAACTTAGGAAAGAATCACTTGTTTCTCTTTTTCACAACACATGTCGGTGTTACTCTTTATTTTCTTATGTTACTCGATCTAATATTTACTCTCCGTTAAAAGAACCCTAACCTAATCTAAAAATCTTAGAACCCTAAACAGAGCAATTCAATGCAAAAAGAAGGTGACATGTAAATATGTAATACAAATTGTTACACAACTGGTTACCAAATTGTGGTAATTCCTTTGGCTATCGACTTGCATTGTTACATTTCACGTTGGATGACATTTTTGAATGTCATTAGATTTTTGAAAAGCATATTCAATTGTAACAAACTTCAAATATTGTGTTAAGTCAATCATATTAACTACATTATGAATGTTCTTAAGCCGGAAAATTGTTAATGTTCTATCCATTGAGCTAAACTACCTATTGGTTTTAACCAAATTAACCGAGCAATCGACACGTCTAGTCGGTTAACGGAACAACTCTGTTATCAAGGATAAGCGGTCGGGTTCGGTTATATAATTTGCCAAAAGAACTATTATACAATGGAATTTAGAATAATAATATAAGTACACTTAACTTCAAGGCAATAAATATACCCAAGGGATGGAAAGAATTTGCTGCTATTAAGGATATAACAAATGCAGCATCTGTAGTTGAATATTAACATCATATTAAGGCATTATTTGCAACTACTCAGACATCTAAATTAAGCACATCATAACCAAATGGATCGTTGGTCTTATGATTCAAGCATTTGTTTGAATGGTCAACTAATTTAGAAAGGAAAGAAGAATGACAGAAGAAAGGAGAAACAGCATACCATTTAAAAGGAAACTACGAAGCAGAACCTGATTTTTGAATCCATACTTGCCGCTGCAGATAAGTAGAAAGTTAGTAGGGCTAATAACTGCGACTTATGAGAAAAACATATACTGACACCAAAAAGGCTAGCTTAAAAAGGAACACAAATAGAAGCCAAGAAATAAGTTGGAAACAATAAATAGATGATGGCTAACCTCGTGGGAACCATGGCCAGAAGGACCTCTCTTGGAAAGCCTCCCCTCAGCTAAACTCATGGAACTATCAACTTCCTTGAAATTTTGTGCAGGTCCCCGGCGGCCAACATGCTTAAGTGCTAGACAAATTGAATGCACTAAATTACATAAAGATATGCTGAAGAAATTAGTAGTCCTTAAAGAAAGTGACACTAACCATTCTCTACAGGAGCATGATTCAATCGTCCGCCACCTCCTACGCTTCTAATTTCTCCACTTCTACTGAAACTAATCTCCCCATGCCTTAGCAGCATATGATCCGCTGTCAATGCATTACTTCCTAATCCAGTACAGGAATTTGGAAATGTCATACTCTCACTTCCAACTTTAGCCTCCATTGCTTGAATGCTATCTAAAGAATCTGATGGCATCTGTGCTGATAAGGAAGATGATGAAAGAGTTTCTTCACTGGGATGAGATTCATCTGAACGACGAAATGTAGCCCACACACCCCGATCAGGTCTTTCCTTATTTCTCCGACGCTTATCGTGCTTATCAGTATTCGATACAGAACCAGGACCATTCAAGGAAACCTTGTCATTTATGTATCTTTTACTATCATTATCAGAAAAAGATGCAAGAGAGGTTCTAGAGGCATAATCCTTTGCAATTGGGCGTGCAATGGAAGGTCGAGGTGGTCGTTTGTCCTTCTCTGCATTTGCAGTCTGCATTTGCTGCTCCGTATGTGATGCACCCTGACCCCCTTCCTTATGAGTGAGTATGCTTCTTATGGTTCTTCCGCTAGCCTCTTGTCGGTGATTCTGTTTTGAGAGAGAAGCAGGTGAGTTTCTTACTGGCGATGGCATGATATTCTTCTGCTGTGCCAGACCATCAGATACCTGCACATAAGAATTAGCACCCCGGCACTAGAAAATACTACAAGCTTAAAACAATATAGCAGAAATCATTCAAGATAAGTAAAACAAGAGTTGCTTACATGAGAATCTTCTCTCTGTTTGCCTTTCAAAATCGTCACTCTCCCCTTTCCTGTTTCAACAACTGCAGCCACTCCAGAAACTGTTCCATTGCTCCCAGTTCCTGCAAAGAGAATAATAGTTACTAAAACAACAATGAAAAGAAAGCCCGTATTATCCCAAAAAAATTGGCTTCTATTAATTTAATCCATTTTTTCAATCTGCTGTCAAGTGCAACTTTCCCTCAAACATTAGCAAGATAATAGACTGTTAGTAAACATATTAAGCTAATTTGCATTTAAATGCCATGAAATTTCTCCTATTATCACTTATTAACTACAGCGAACTTCTTTCTTTGTTTATGAGGATACCATGAACTTTCCCCCATTTTTTGGCTTCAATTAATTGAATCCATTTTTCTCAATCTGCTCTGCCAAGGGCGACTTCCCCCCTAACATTGGCAAGATAATATACTGATACTAACATATTAAGCTATTTTGCATTTAAATACCATGAATTTTCCCCTATTATCATTTAACTATCACAAACTTCTTCTTTTTTGTTTATGAGGACACCATGAACTTTCACCCATTATCACTTTGCTGTATTACATCAGTCAGCGGTTAGATTTAACAGCCATGCAAAAAACATGACCAAGTTATGACCCTAAAGTAAAAAAAAAAATTGACATCCCATCCAAAATATCTCAAGACCTACCACCTTCCTGCACTCAACTGCCCCACTGCCTTCCATTAGTCGGTTTCAGCCTAAAACTAACCATGTTTCAAATGAAAATCCAGATATTTTCAAAATCTTAATGGATGACAAAGCTAATGGACCAAATTAGATGCCAGTTTTTCAGACCATTATTACAATATATGCAATAGTGAGTCAGATTGATTTTGCAGGTCCACAAGTGAAATATGGCTAGATTAGCTGGCAGGTTAAATCAAGATCAATACTTCACCTGTACAGGTGCACTTTCTACTAATTTCTTTTCTTGGAATCCAAAAACATCCAGCAATGCTATTAGAGGAGGCGTAATAAGCGACAAGAACTGAATATTATCACAATATTATATTATATTATATATATATATATATATATATATATATATATATATATATATATATATAACGACAAATTTATAAGAGAGAGAGTGTGTGTGTAAAAAAAAAAAAAGTAGTGTGTGCATACCAGGTTCACCATCCAGCACAGGTTTAGCAGGAAGTAGCTGTTCTTTCCTCGACACTAGTACATAAGTTGATTTATCCTTTCCACTTCCATTTTTTGTACCGTCCCTCGTTACATACTGCATATGAAACGAACAAACTAATATAAGTGATAATTTCATATATACATAATAGCATCATTACTCGAGTAGAAGAATCATCCTTGTCAGTGTTTTATCATAAGTCTCACTGCAGTTGTACAAGAGACCTGGTTTGCAGACTGGTTCCAGTGAGAAGCTACAATGTAGCTCCTAAAAGGTAAAACAGGAACAGATTAAGATTTTAGGTTGGTGACCAAGTCAAGGTCTTGCTGTCAGGCACAGGCCCCGAGAAAACCGTTCTATCAGCAAGGCATGGAACTTTTTTCTTACAAATCCTAGGCCCAGAACAAACACCTATACATATTATGTTATGCTCTTCTTACAAATCCTAGGCATCTTACTTTTTTCTTACAAATCCCTGCCCTGTATTACAAATAATCAATGCAACATATAATACAGCTCAACCGTGAAAGTAAAGTTAATTTTTAACTTAAGTGGACAAAACAAAATGTGTCCTGATTTGGTATGAATGTGCTAAACTTTACGAACAGTGGCTAATTAATAACGAAATAGGCATGATGAGAAGGGGGAAGGGGGGGGGGGGGGGGGGGGGGGGGCAAAGGTTAAATATGACAAGGCCAGAGAAGGTCAATTCTCGCCCTCGGTGTACTGCAAATGTTTTTGTAAAGCTCTTCTTGCTAACCCCATTAACCAATAAATATTGAAAAATCAGACAGCATAATTCCCAAAAGAGCATGTAAATTACAGGACTAGACCAGCTGGCATGCCACTATGTATATTGAGTATTATCTTATAAACCAAATCAATTTTGTTGATGAAGTCAATGAAGTCAGAATACATAGCAATATGGTAGTCTAGCAAATCATTTCCAGGGGGGGTGTAAGTCAAACCCTTTCTTCTAATCACTTAGCCAGAGCTCAAACCTCGTGAAACAGGATGGATGAAAAGCCACAGCCGAAACTAAAAAAAGAAGGTAATAGTGAATTCCACATGAATTACAAACAATATGACAAGGCGAAGTTTAAAGGTCTCAGCCAAAGTGTCTGTTTCAGCTAGCTTTTAAGTTGAAGCAAATCTGAAACCTACTGGCCTAGTGAAAAAATTGGTTTGGCCAGAAACATTACTTCCAGCACAAATAAGATAGTATTGAATTTATTCATTATATTGTAAGATACCAAGCATTCTGGTATGTAGACCAACGCACAAAAAGTCAGTTTCAGTATTTGATTTCAAGCCATTCCTACGACTATCGATTTCGGCAGTTTCAGAGAATTTGGGTGGTTTCGAATCAGTTGGTTCCAGTAAGAGTTTTCGGCGGTTGTAGGCCCTCCAGTTCCAATTTGAAACTCCCAAACTTATCTATTTTTTGGCTGATACAAAAAAGCTTGATGTAGACAAACCCTTAATTTGCCTCTCACGTCATTTTCAGCTAAAGTTGGCCATATCAAATAATTTTCACAACTTATAATAATGCTCTTTTCTGTTACGTATATTTGAACTCACAATAAAATGATAAAAAATATGATGTTTGGGGATGATATTGTGTTGGTCGATGAGAGTAGAGAAGGGCTAGATGCTAAAAAAGAAGTACGAAGAGAAACTTAATCTTAGGATTTTAAATTAGGACAAAAACAAAGTTTATGAAATATAACTTCCAACTAAAAGTAAAGAGAAATGATGCTTAAGAGTACATATAGATAGACAAGAAATACCTAGGTATGATAGTTTCCAGTATTTAGGATCAATGATTCATCGAGAATGATGTCAAGCGTAGAATAAAAACATGTTAGTTGAAATGAAAAGAGTATTTATGCTTTTTCAAATATTTCGTAATCAAAAGATATCTTTGAAGCATAGTTCACGGTATCGGCCGATAGCACCGATAGCTATACGATACGGTTGATACGTATCGGATTTAGAATGTATGGATTCTATCCAACCGCTACTGACCGACACCGACTTGGGGTCTTTTTCCGGTCAATTAAGCAAAGAAAAATTGAATAATGAAAATAGAAGAATGGTAAAATAGTGTCGAACAGAATGAATCCGCTGTGTCGAAGATTTTTTTTATGTCAATAATATTCCTTTTAGATAAACTAATATTCATTTGATTCAACTGAAAAATAAGAACATAACCCAAACCAATCATAAATAAATTATGAAATTGAATTATGAAATTCAATATACATACCCTTCTTCGAAGTTCTATATTTATAAATTCACAACTTTCATTCATATTAATAGTATCCAATCATTAATAAATAATGAAATTGAATTATGAAATTCAATATTATACATACCCTTTCTCGAAGTTCTATATTTATAAATTCACAACATCCATTCATATTAATAGTATTCCATACAAAACTATTTATTTTGGCATGTGTCTAAAGGCAAGTAAATGAACGATAATATTTATTGCAAGTGGAATATTTTATTCCATTTAAACAAAAAACAACATATAGTATATTAAAGCATGTCTAAATGTATCAATATTTTGTAGCCTTCTAGATTTCTTTCTATCATTTTTGGCTTTCTGAAACAAAGAACCCGATACTACGATCAAAACTGCCGATACTGATACTCGGTGGAAGAGTCTGAAACCGAATCCGATATTGCAAACCATTTGAAAAGAAAATTCCATAAGACACTTGTAGGACCATGCGACCATGCATGCTTTATAGACAGAGTTGTTGACAATTAAGAAACAACTTGTCCGAAAAACTATTGTAGCAGAAACAAGAATGCTTAGATGGATGAGTGGAATACATTAAAATTTGAGTGTATCGTGAAAATTAGAGATGGCACCAATTAAGGACAAGATAAGAGAATCATCTCTGGAAATTTAGGCATGTACAACATAGACCAATACATGCTTCCGTAAGATAAGAGTTATAAGATAGTAGTTAAAGGAGTCTCCAGGACTTGAGGTAGGCTGAAATGAACATGAATTGAAGGTTAGAGAAGGAAATATTTTTTGTTAGTGTTACAAAGGACATGGCCCTAAAGGATTCAAACAACCGGCCAAAATTTTGGGATAAAGGCATAATTGTTGTTGTTGTTACAATAAAATGACCACCAATATCTCAGAACACAAAAGACTGTGCAGCAGGTATACCTACATCATTTAGTAGCTTGTCCACTTTAGAAGGTATAAAAGAAAAGGTATAATCTACATTGCTTATTTGATAGATAAGCAATAACACTAAAGGTAAACATTAAAGACAAAGAGATGTTAATATTAGACACGTATAGTTAGCATAAAAAGCTAAGCCTCCCAAGAACATACCATAACAGTGGGGCCCTTCCGTTTCTCTGTACTTCGTTTCGGCGAAGGGCCAGAACTGTTAACTGAAACTACTTCAGCCCTTCTGTTAAGTTTTCCATTGCCAGTTGCTCTCTGTCATGCAAAAATATAATCATAATGCCCAACAGAAAATTCCAATGCACTCAATGAAACATTACAGAAGCATTATGTGAACATAGAGAATACAGAAATACAAGCACCACAACTAGGAGAAGAGTGAAACTATAGTTAAGTCGATATAGACGGTTGGAACAGAATGTGTTATTCACACTACACACAAGGGGAGAAACTAGCTCACTCGTTAGTGGAGTATATTCAAGAGGACACTAAAATAATCGGAAAGGGCTGCAAATCATCACCGAAATAATCTCAAGAATTTATGCTACCTACTTGTTTAGTTGGAATGCTAATACCGATACCAAGCTCTGATAAAGTAATAGGCATCGGTGGACAGTGTCCTAAAAATCGGCCTAGGCGACAGCCTAGGCAGTCCTAGGCCGAACTGAAAACCCCATGTTTGGCAGGTTTGTGCGCATGCTAGGCCTGTTCGGCACCTATGCGGCATTGCCGAGCCCTATGCGGTTGTTCGGATTTTAAGTTGCTTAATTGTATTGTGGATATGTTGTTTGGATATTAAGATTGGATTTGAATTTAGAACAATGAATTTTCAAATATGTAATATGGATTTCAAGTTTCAAATTTTAAATTTTAAATTTCAAAAAAAATTATGAATTGTAGTATGGATTTAGAACATGTTTGGATTTCAAATTCTGAATTTCAAACTTCAAATTTCTATTATGGATTTCAAATTTCAAAAAAAGAACATGTTCGGCGCCTAGACGGCTTAGGCGCTAGGCGGCCCTCCTCCGCATAGCTACCTTTAGAACACTGTTGGTGGGAGAAGATAAGAGATGGTGCTAATCATAATTTGATGGAAAAGTAATTCTAGGGGATAACAAACATAACAAACATACTTTCTACATGAGAGTTTCTTGTTATTTATAATAATGCTAAGGTATAAATATGTTAACAAGTCAAGAATACAAATAAACTCATAGACTTAATATGGAAACTCAATACAAATGACTCTTAGAATACAACAAGACTCGTACCATATTGAGTTTTCATCTCAAGTCTACCAGTCTATTCCTCTGAAAGATTGGCTCGAGATTCAATCAATAAATATTGATCAAATCTTTTTCTAGATCTAATATACCAAATTGATACTAGAGCAAAAACATATTATATTTGTCAACACTAATCAAGGTAATGTTCTGATCTTTATACAAGAGTGACATATAAAAGGTCTAATTTAGTCACGCACAACGAGAGAATGTTTTATTGGTATGTTCTAACTGGTCTCAAAAATGAAGGGACAGCAAAGATACCAATAGGTAGGTTAAATCCCAAATGTTCCACTGTATTGGGCAGGAGATACAATTTTTTGCTTCAAATTTTTGTAAACCATAGTCCCAGTCCAACTCACACCATGCCAAATAGTTCCATCAAGACAAAATCCATCCTTATTTCAGAATCGGCAGTGCCAGGACTGTTATTTGCATCAAATATAAAATAAGACAAACACTCCAAAACAAATATGGCCACGCCAGAATCGGTGGCATGTCCGCCATTTCCATATCCATGCAAGATAAGGTTTTGGAAAAGTTACATAACAACAATTCAAGTTACGGCCAAACACCAAAGACTGCCTAGCCGCCAGATTTAGGCTAATAAGCATCCTTGCAACATATACAAAATTAATAAAGATAGCATCATGAGAAAGTTTACAAGCTAGAGCAGTTTAGTAATATACCTGAGACCTCCTCGCAGCTCTTTTTTGTCGAATAAAATCCATCAAGGGTGTCACCACAAAAGCCTCCTTTATTGCACCTATAGCACAAGTTAAAACAACATTATTGTGTCAAATTATTATGATATTAATATGGATACATCATGGTAAACTTCAAATGTTTCTTCTATTACAACCTAATGAGTTTCTATGCAAAAATAATGTTACAACTAACCAGCTCTTTCAGCTTCTCGCCTCTCTAGCTGAATTTCAGCACTTGGAAGATTCTCAACAGGCTTTGAAAGAAGCTCAAGAAACTCCAAATATTCAGGATCTAAATATTCATCAAAGAACTGCTTGTGATTAAAACAGAAAAACCTAGCATATATGAGTCATTCAGCTAAAAAATATTAAAACTTAACTAATAAGCATCCAATGCTGATTAATAGTGCATAAAATACACATACCCTTTAATATAGTCCCTTCCCTCCCATCTTTCTTGGACCGTGCCTCTGGCACACATTGCAACGGTGCATATTCTACCATAGCCTTAAACTGTGCACCTGAGTAAGCATGGTTGGCAGTACTATCATTAAGAGAATTATTTTCAAACTTTCTAATTCAAAGAGGATAAATTTAGATCAGTGTCGAGCAGAATCATCAAACAGTAAATAACACAGTTTTCCAATAAACTTACTTTAGGATGGAATAGTATACGACCTACAAGTGTCAAATCTACCTGGAATAGTTTACCAAGATAACAAGTTTATGCATGCATATACTTAAAATATATGTCGTATGGATCGCAAGATGAAGTCAAAACAGCATAATACATGTATAATATGGAAGAAGGGATACTAAAGGAGTGCTAAAAAGATTGCCCGATGTCACAAGGTTCCCACTTCCCACTAACACTAGGTTTTGGGAGGGTCAAGACTCAAGACGTATATAGCCTTACTAGAACCCACATCCTCCATGATACAATTCATGTCCAATACCCTCCACCCCAAAGAAAAAGGAAAAAAGAAAAAAAGAAAAAAGGGAATTGTCACAGTTTAAAAAAAAAATTTAATAAAGCAGAAATAGCCCAATTTAGAGAGGGTCACTTTTGCAATGAATTTCCATATACATTAATTTTATATTTATTTTCCTTTATCACTTGTTAAGTTAAGCATCATTCATGGGTTAAATCAATAGAAGAGTAACAATATCAATAAATTCTTATTACCAAAAATGAAGTTTAATTTGTACCAGCTTCATTAGATATTGTGGCCTACCATTAGCCACACGTCAGGGGAACACTGCATTTTCCAAGCTTGGCTAGCATAAATTCTCTCTTTTTCATTCATACAAGTCACTTTCCAAATTGAGATGATTCCTTCTACTACTGGGAAATGCCTCTTTCCGGATTGAGATATGGTACCTTCTAGTACTGGGATACCTACTGCAATAAATATTGGATCCAGTAGTAGTTTCAGAACAGACCCTTGGACACAACTGTATTCTTTTATATAGTATGGATTAGGTTAGTATATGCAACATTGAAATTTTTGGCACCTAACTTTCAGAATCTAGTCTTAAAAGGAATAATTGACTGCAAAAACATAGCTTGTACTTATTGAAGGTAATCTTAAGAAAGGTACGTGTGGGGCTGAGTGATATTAATATTTCAAATAGCATAAGCTTGAACATTTACTCTGAAACATTCAATCATTTATACAATAACAGGCAATCACCTATTCCACTAAATAACTGTGTTCAGTATATACAGCACTTGCGAACAGGTAGGCAACAAAGACAAACATAAGAAGGTAACCTTCTCCATGAAAAGAAAACAAATATTAAGTTTCTAAGGAGTTTGGCTATAAGCACGTCGTTCCCATTCAATATTATATGCATGTCCACTGGTGGAATATGATTAGTTATTTTTAGTCATTTGTCTCTACTCAACTCTCGAGTTTCTTAAACAACAATGAAAACTTATATTTCTCTTGCAGCTTCTACAAATTCTAGTGATTTTTATTCGACGCATAATTATTAGTGATGTATTTTCCTGTAAAATGGAGTGAAGCGCAGCTCGAATTTAGAGGACCAGTCTGAAACTTTACTCTCGGGAATTAAATGAACATTTATACTCTTAGCGAAAAAAAATTCTAGCTGAGACAATTATGACATTGAAGCCTCAAAATTAGGACTTACCAGGACTATGCACTGATAAAAGATAATGGACCTAAGTTTACAAAGGTGACATGGTTTAATTACATGCAACAAGGGAGACACCTTAGTAATTTCTTGCACTACTAGGAGATACAAGTAAAATGAGAAGTGGAATTGATTTGTTGCAGGAAATTCATTATGAAGGAACATGTACTTTACTTGAGACTTATGAATACCACTTGAAAACGTCTGACAAATGATTAAAAAGTTAGCATGCTTGAGCACAACCTGCTTTTGTGACTAATAAAGGAATGTTCAGCAACAGTCACTCCACGTATGCACATGAGCACAGGGGTTCATATGTGCCATTAAGGAGAATTTGAAAACACACGAAAGACATTAAAACGACAGGCATAACGGTTCGCATTTCGAGTTTCATATCCTTCGGCCATTTCCATATTAAATAGTTATCCCATTCGTTAAAAGAACTTCAGAGATACCTTAACAACTGTACTGAGACCTGATGATGCTAGTATTCATTGTTTATCATATGGTCGTCTTACTAAGAGAAAGATGACAATAAGAGTTGTCATTATAATAATAATAATATGACAGTAGTTTATATGATTGGAGATATTACAAGATAGTTATTTTATTACATTTTGCTTCATTTGGTAATAGAGACCCTCGATGAGGCTGTTGTAGACTGCTAGAATGATCCCCTAGTAGACCTTAAGATATAAAATGATTTTTTATTGTTCTTGCCATCGGTAGGATGCGGTTGATTTTGTCAACTCTCACAATAAAATCAAACAACCAAAAAATATGCATTTGACCAGTTATTACCTTTCTCATTTACGAATGTGTGCCCATTGAAATAATCAGCAAACTCCAGGACATCTTCGGGCCTTTTAAGATCAACATAAGCACGAGAACCCCTCTGATTCTTCTGACTGTCACATTTAAAAAAAACATATCACACATCAAACGATAATGCATCAATTAATTACCTTATGAGTACATTATAACCCAATACGTAACATAACTAATACTTATAAGCAGCTTTTAAGTATCGTCCAAAACAGACACTTTTCGACCCCTTCGGATACTCCGTTGGAGCTACCGAAAACTGACATGTCCCAAACTACGGAAACCCTCCAAAACTGCGGAAACCAAAACCAAAGACAAAAAAAATTGACCCTTGGTTGACATTGGTGACATTAACATTTGTGATTATTACTAAAACCTCTCCGAGTTATTTAAACCCTTAAAGAGAAAAGGACAATGTTGAGTATGTTAAAAGCTTGGTTAGCATGTTTCTGTCTAGTGCAATGTCTAATTCTGGTGTCCAATACATGTTCCACAAGATATGACACGGACACGCTAGTAACTTTCAACTAAATAACGCCAACAAAGTTCATATTTTCTCGGTTTCTCCTCACTAGTAAATAGAGAGATATTGGCAGGAAAAGAACAAGAGCAAGTAAAACCCTAAAAATCACAAAGCCGAACCTGGTCTTCCCGTGGCAGAAGCGGAGCCAGTTGTAACGGCCGGAGAACCTCCCGTCGATCTGTTCCATCAGCGCCGACTCGGCGATCGCCGGCGGCAGGTTCCGCATCACAACCTTCGTCCGGCCAAACGGATCCTTCATGTGCGAGAGAGAGATCGTCAAACCCTAGATAAAAAAAAACAAAATTTTGACACGGGAACCGAAATCGCGACCGGGAAATATGGGGGTTCCCGAGAAATTCAAAGTCGGTCCTCCGTGAATTCTAGGGCTAGGGTTTTGATGTGCGCTTGTGAGAACTTTAGGGTTTTGTTCGATTTATGGGGGAGAGATCGGTGAGGAAGAGGGGTGATAAATTGGGGGGGATGACTCGTAGTAAAGAGGAGAGAATTAAAGATCCCGAGTCGGAGAAGCTGAACCGGGTACGAACCGCTCTCAAGCTTGGGCCGGGCTGGATGGTATGTCTTTTAGGGCCTACAATCTCAAAAACCAGTTTATTAAACAATAAATTATAAAGGCTAGTTCTAAAAGCACTCCATGTATTGCTTAGGACAATCTAAAAAAAAAATTTCTAATTCTTTTTTTATTTAAGGACAGCCAAAATTCTCATATAAAAGCCAATTAATTTTATTTTTTTGTCCAAATTTTTTTTCAGGACTGTCACAATGTTGATAATCCTTCCAATTGGAAGGACTGTCAACATTGTGACAGTTCTTTCAATTGGAATGACAGTTGTCACGCCCCGTTCTCAGAATACTGAATAAATACGAGGACTGACATGGCCAATCACACCTCGCAGAATACCGAAGTAGGCCGCAATGTGCTAAGGTTGTCCAAAATACATATGGGTGGACTATAGCATGCTATGACGTCAATCCAAAGGCCGACAAATCCTAGTATCTCAATCCATCAACAACAATTTCAAGAGTATATCACACATGAAAGTAAAAAATGCGTCCCAAATTACATGTCACATATGATCATGAAGTTAGTGAATACAAAATATTGCACTAGCAGAGTATAATTATATATGATCAAATATATCAGTCATGGTCTAATATATATATCATGTTGACCAAAGTCGGATAAGTAATATCAAAATAAGGGGCTAACACTGCCTCTTGCTAAAACACCACGAAAAGGAATAATACTATGAGTGGTGGAGGAAGGAAACTCGCTCGCGAGCTTTGGCCGCAGTCCTACGAGTGCGAACCATCTTGCGGAAAGTACGGTGGATCATGGTTCTCCTCGGGGTAATCTGGCCATACAAAACCAGTGGGATCAGAACCCCAAGCAACAAGTACCACAAAGGAGCTCAAGGTGATAGACCCAACACATCACATCATACAGCAGAAAAGAGACATATAATAATTAAATGAAGGTCGAGACTTGTACGGTACCAATGTACTTGTCTCAAAAATATAACTAGAAGAACTGATAACAAAAATGCTATAAAGGAAAGTAAGGCGACGAGCAGCAAGAGGACATAGGAACTGCTCTTGATCGGGACCACAACCCTTAAACCAAATAAGGACCGGGGTTGCAGACCTTCACTCGAGCAAAACTTAGCACCATAATCACGTGCCAAAAGAATGAATTAAAAGGACGAGCTAAACGAATAAACAAACAAACATTCCACGGCCAAACATGCCTATGGCTTGCTATAATTAACTAACTAGGGTTATCACAAACGTAGTTACTAACAAATACATGCTTTGAAGAATATCGCTACTACTGGCACTGCAGTTAATCCGGATGAGCAAGGGTACGCTTGTCTAGTACTTATAGTGCACATCACAAACAATAATGGATAAAGAACTAAAGCAGATAACTGATAGCATAACACAACATAACGTAAGCATAAACTGGCTTTTGAAGATATAAGTAATTTTTTGTAAATGAGATTTGGTTTTATAAACATAAAGAGGTTTTGTAAGTGAAACTAATTTTTGTAAACATAAAGAGGTTTCTAAGTGAAACTGATTTTGTAAACATAAACCTATCTGTAAATGGTCTTGTAACATAAGTGAAACTGAAACATAACTGGAACATATACTGGAATGCATATACTGAAATACATAATGTTATGAACCGCGGCTCAATAACAACTTGTAGTGCCGCAGCACACGTAAACTTGGTCAGTCATGGATCCCTTGCCTAGCAGGGTTGTTCCATGCTGCATGGGGCCCTTAGAGATCGGGGTAGCCGGTAGCGCAATATTCTTCCCTCCCAATGATCTAGGTAAATCTTATTTCGTTTAATCATTACTAAATTATTTCAAGTTCTCGAGTCGTGGACACTTGAGAACTTTCCTAGAATGACGAATCACAGGTACGAGCTTTTCACGAGTTATCGTATCCGCGACTCGCGATACATTGGACAATACTCACACTCGATTGCCCGATGCCAAATGCAATGATTTTTCATACACAAATATTTCTACGGTGCCGTGAGGATTATGAACTTGTACATAAACTGGTCTCGTAACATAAACTTGTTTCAACATAAAGAAGTACATAGCAATAATAACTAAAAGGAATTATTAAATGGACATAATTAAAATAAACACAAAATGTGCACAAGGATACCTGGCCGCATGCCCCCACTTGCCGTATGGACTCACTGGCCGCATGGACTGTTCTCTGGACTTAGCAAAAAAATTATTCGTTCAGTGAGTGAATACACAGGGAGTTCAAGGACTAGTCCTAGAACACTGTATAAATAAGCAGACATGCATCCAAAAAGATGGACGCATGCTGTCAGTATGCGGCAGGGAGCTCAGGCCACATAACCCTCTCGGGCCGCATAGCACTCTCGGTCGTATAAGTCGCATGAAAACTTCGTCTTCTCCAAACCACAGGTTCAGCCATGGCAAAAACTCCAAAGAAACCCAAAAATTTGTTTTCTTTATAAAAACTTTATCGAAACTCCAAATCAAGTAAATCAAAAGCCAAAATACTCGAAATGAAGTGCTCCATCAACTAAAAAAAAGTTTTTCTAAAATACCATGTTTTAGTAGATCAAAACCATGAAAAATATATAAAATCCATGGAAACCCAAAACTTCAAATTTCGATCTACTCAAATATACTCATAAAAATCTAAAACTCCAAGAACTAAATATGATTAGCAACTCAATGAGAACATTTTCCATCAAATACATTTTAAAAAAACTTATATATATATATATATATATATATATATATATATATATATATATATATATATATATATATATATATATATATATAATTTAAAAATCAAGGCTTCACCATTGAGCAAGATGTACTTGCCTTGGGTGGCTCCTAGCCTCTACCTCTCACGGTCCAAGTCACAGCAAATTCTTCCTAGAGGTAGGGTTTGACTAGAAGGAGCTTGAGGGATAGGAGGAAGAATAAAACAAGAAGAGTGAAATGAGAAAAAGAGTGAGGAGAGAGAAAATACTCATATATATACTAAGAGGAGAGGAAGATGGTTTAGTCATGGGTTCAAAAAAATGAACCAAACCTGGTGTCTAGTCTACATGCGGGTCCTAAACCGGGTCTATGGCAATGCCAATGGATATTTTGTTGGTCTCGGGTAGTCTCTCTCAACTACATAAAATAAAATAATAAATAAAATAACAGGAACCAACATGAAAAATACAACAGGAATACATTATCAGGAAAATTAAATTCAAAATTCAAGAAATACCAAATCTGGAATCGGGTGTGACAACTGTCAACACTGTGACAGTCCTAAATAATTAGGACTGTCAATTTTTTTATAGTCCATGGAAGAAGAAGAAGAAGAAGAAGAAGAAGGGGTAGGGGGCGCGTAGGCGGGCGGCGGCGAGGGCAGGCTGACGATAATGGAGAGTTCTAAGTCATGAGTGGGGTAGTTCTTTTCATGTGGTCGGAGCTGCGTTGAAGCATAAGCTATCACTTTCTTATTCTGCTCCAATACACATCCTAACCCTTTTCCAAAAGCATTATTGTATATAGCAAAACCTCCACTTCCCGATGCTAGAATAAAAATAGGGGCAATTGTCAGCCTTTTCTTTAACTCCTCGAAAGCATTCTCACATTCATTAGTCCATATAAATTTTTCATTCTTCCTTGTTAATTGTGTCAAGGGTTCAGCTATTCTAGAAAAATCTTTTACAAACTTTCGATAATAGTCAGGTAGTCCCAAGAAACTTATAATTTCTGCTACAGAGTCTGGAGTAGGCCATGATTCTACTGCTGCTACCTTCTTAGGATCTACTGCTATGCCATCTCCAGTTACAACATGCCTCACAAATTCTACTTTATCTAGAAAGAATGCACATTTAGATAGTTTTTCATAAAGTTGTTCCTTCCTTAATGTCTCCAATACAAGCCTCAAGTGTTCTTCATGTTCTTCTGGAGTCTTGGAATAAATCAGAATATCATCAATGAAGACTACCATAAATTTGTCTAGATATTGTTGGAAGACTTTGTTCACTAAATTCATAAATACTACTGGAGCATTAGTTAACCCGAACGACATCACTAAAAATTCATAGTGTCCGTTCCGGGTGTTGAAAGCAGTTTTGGGGATGTCTTTTTTTTTTACTCTTACTTGATGGTAGCCAGACTTCAAATCAATCTTTGAGAATACCCGAGCTCCACTTAATTGATCAAATAAATCATCTATCCTTGGTAGGGGATATTTATTCTTGATTATTGAAGCATTCAAAGCCCTATAATCAATACACATTCGAGATGATCCATCCTTCTTTGACACAAATAATACTGGAGCTCCCCATGGTGAAACACTAGACCTAATAAAACCTTTATCTTCTAACTCTTTTATCTGCTCATTTAATTCTACTATCTCCTTCTTGTTGATTATATAGACTCTGAGATACTGGAGCTGCTCCTGCCACTAAGTCAATAGAAAATTTAACTTCTCGGTCTTGGGGTAATCTGGGAGATCCTCAGGGAAGACATCAAGATATTCAAAAATGATATGTAGTTGCAATTCTTCTGTTACTAGGGATCCACAAATTTTGTTTGTCACGCCCCAGTCCCAAAATGTCAGGAACTAGGCCACGTGTCACTGGCCTGCTGACACGTCACTAAGGGCTTAATCTATTTTGAATAGACCCATAGGGACATGCTACGCTGTCCTAAGATACTACAAGAACAACACAGGCAAACTATCTCATCCACAACAAGATGTCAGAAAAGCAAGTACTGAATATATATAAAAACTGAGTCCGATACAGTACACAACTGGTGAGATTACAAGCCTACTACAAAAACTGATAATAGCGCAGAAAAATCAGATAGACTAAGCAGTGTCTATCTGATCAAAATATCTCCATCTCCAAGTGGCAGGCCTCTAGGGTCAAGCATTCTCTGAGGGTGTCTCCTCGAGCTCCTCCTCGGTAACACATCTAGCTTCCTGATCAGGGCCGTACACAGTGGGGTAGAAAGTCTCGTCTAGATCTGGCAGGGAACCAGGTCCTCAGTGGGACATAACAAGATACAGAAAATGACATGCCAAGTATGTAAATACTGAATAAAGAAAATAAATACAGGGTGCTAATCATTCTAAGTGAAATACAAGTAAAGACCTTGTAGTACGCATGGGATTGTGTCGGCTAGACATATGCTGACGTAGTTCACCAATCGTGGGGACTGGCTAGTATATGTGTCATATGCCCCCTGACTCAAGGGAACTCTGCAATCGACCATCATGGTACGTAAGTATAAAACATTTATGGAGGGGGTGTCCCATACGTCTACTAGTTATCTTTTCCATCCCAATGAAACTAAATGTCAAGTCATACTATTCCTGCATTACTCTAATCCGTGATGCGGGTCACACGTACTGGTAGCTAATCAACTACGCAGCTCGTATCCCAATATGCATTACAACCATGTTGCGTGTTCCCGCGTTAGGGCCTAGGAGAATATTAGAATGCTCTAACAGAAAAGGGTGAGTCTATAAGACTAAGTTAAACATGCTTTTGTCAACATATCAGTTGACTGTACCCAAGGCAGTCTCGGGTAATCATGGTATATGAAATTTAGGAACAAAACAGATATCAATAATTGAATTTGAACATTAACTTGGCAAGGTATACTTGCCTACTCCTTGATAGTACTGAAAACCTGATCTCCCAGTCAGGGTTGAGGGTGCTTGTGACTGGGGGTCACTGGCTGTGCTGAAGTTGGTTTCTGTTAAAATAGGCAGGGTTCGTGAATATCATGGTTGTAATATAAAGTATATATATATATATACTTATATATATAGTATGTATATATATATATAGATATATATATAATATATATAGCAGTATATATAGTATATAAAGAACAGAAAAGAAATGCAGGTAAATAGTAGCAGGGTATATCCACTGCTATATATATAATAATATAATATAATATTATCAGGGTGTATCCTCTGATTTATAATAATATAATAATCAGGGTATATCCACTGATGTATAATATAAGTAAATGAATTGACAGGGCAGAAATGTAAATATAACTTATATAATATATATAGATAATATATATATGTATATATAATAATTTAAGACAGTGCAAGAATTGTAAATGTATACATATATAGGAGCTGTATTATCCAGCTCAGAATATAATATAATATCATATATATATAGATATGTAATTAATTGAAATGATATTGCAAGAATTAAAATATATATATAAGCTGTATTATCCAGCTGGATATTAATATATATATATATATATATAGATAATATATATATATAGATATATATATATATATATATATATATATAATAGGTGCAGGAAATAAATTAAGTGCATATAAATAAATAAATAAAAGAAAATGCATAGTATATGTATACATACATACATATATACTATAATTATAATAGTAATAATATAACATATATGAAATATGTTATATATATATCTATAATATATATATCATATATATATATAAATATATATGAATAAAACAGAATAAAATATATATAACATTATATATAAATATATACATATACATATATACATATAAATATACTATAAATGTATATATGTATAGAAATAATAGGTATATATACATATATTTAGTAAATATATAATAATAGTATATACAGTATAATATACTATATAAATACAGTATATATAATATATATTAATAATATAATACATATATATATATATATAAATATACATATATTCATATAAATATACATATATATATACATATATATATATACATATATATACATATAGGTATACATATAGGGATATATATGTAAATACATATATATTAGGGTTTAGTATTATACCCTCTGACAGGTGGGCCCTAGGGGTTGTCGACGGCGGGTGGACGGCGGCGGAGCTGGCCGGAGGCGGCCGGAGAAGAGAGAACAGCAGCAGTAGCTGTTAGCAGCAGTAGCAGTAGAGTGCGGGGGCTCTGGCCGGCGGAGGAGCGGCGGAGGTGGCCGAGCAGGCGGCGGTTTCTGCAGAGGGGAGGATGGCGGTCAGTTTGGTGGTGGTGGCGGAGGTCCACGACGGTGGTGGTGGCGGCCGGAGGTGGAGGTGGTGGTGTAGTCAGGAGCTCGGCCGGGGCACTGTGGAGGTGAGGGCGGCCGGAGGAAACGTCGTGGGGCGGTGAGGGTTGGTGGTCCGGCGGAGGGGAGGACGGCGAGTCGATTGGGGGGGTGGTGGTCGGCGACAGCCGGAGGTGGCGCTGGGGGTGGATGGGAGTGGTGGTGGTGCTGTGGAGGTGAAGTCGGGATGGGTCTGCAGAGGCTGGCCACGGCGGAGCAGGCGGTGGCTGGGGGTGGGACTTGGCCGGAGGGGAGAGGGGGTCACGGTGAAGGGCTGGCCGGAGTTGGGCCGGAGAGGGTGGCCGGAAGTGGCTGAGGGAGGAGATGTAAGTTTGAAGAGAGGGGGGGAGTCGGTTTATATAGGGTTTGGCCCAATGGCAATTTCGTAATTTTGGGAAAGTTTGAGGGTAATTTGGTAATTTAGGTTTTTGGGATATTTTTGACTGGATTTCTCTGGATTTTTATGGTGGGTCTCTCACACCTATGGTCTAGCCAATAGGATTAGGCCACCTAGCATGCCATTTTGCATATAAACCCCTAACTTTTTAATAATTGCATATATACATGAATTTGGTATTTTGCGTAATTTCGTAATTTACCAAATTTTAAATACTGATTTCCCGAAATTCTAAATTGTACAAAAATGAGGGAAATAGCTGGAGAAAATGTTTTGGACAGTGTGGGGTGAGTCTGGGTAGATGCAGGGTCTGATTTTTGTAGGTGATACGGGTCCTCGTATTTATTAATTAATAGATACTGCGCACGGTGTTCACTAATTATTTAGAGGCTACTAGGGTCCTAATTTCTCTACGGTGTCAATACACTAATTGTAGTATATTCAGTCTAGAATATTATCGTATTTTGTTTGGGCAAAACAGGTGCCTACTGGTCCTCAAATCTCTAGGGGTACAGAGATGGGTAAAGAGCAGAAAATTAAATAGGAAATAAATACGTACGTTTGTAACGATATTTGTGCGACTAAAACGAAGCACCAAACGAGATTTCTGGGAGTTGCTAAAAATACAGAAAAAGTAGTCTAACAAGTCTAGGGCAGGTATGTGGAATTTGTTTAGGGTTTAACAGCTAGTGGAATGCCCTAATTAATTGTGTAACAGACAGGTGCACAATCAGCAGAATATATAATAAATAAATTTTAAAAAAAATTGCCATAATTCTAATTAGTCTAAACTAATCCTAATTTACTGAAATCTGGTCGAGGGAGTTTACATTGTTACTACCCAATTCTTTGGCACCTCTAGTAGATTCAAATTCTGGCTTGGCAGAGGGTCTAAAGATTACATTACCCCTGTGACAATCTATGGTGGCGTGGTACTTACTCAACCAATCCATACCCAGAATAATGTCGAAACTAGGTATTGGCATTAACAGTAGCCTAGCACGTAATTCTCTTCCACATAGTGTGATAGGACAGTTGTTACATGCATCACTAACCAGGATAATTCCTTCACCAGTAATGATCTTATCACAACTTTTAAGAGGTTTTGTGACTAAGTTATGCTTCGTGAGAAAATCTTCAGACATGAATGAATGTGGGGCTCCATAATCAAATAAAGTAATTGCTGGTACTGAATTTATAAGCATAGAACACGTGATCACATCTTGTAATCCCCTGATTTTCAAATTTGATAAATTTGGTTTTTCTGAATTTTCTGTAATTTTCTTGGATTTTTCTGTAATTAAAATCAGGTTCTTTAATTATTAAAGGATTTTTAAATATTAATAAATAATACTAAAATATTATAAAAATAATATTTTATGGTGTAAAATGAAAATCTGGACATAGGATATTTTTTCGGGAATTTATTGGACCCCGGAAATATTTTTAAAAGCCAAAAACATATTTTTAATAATTAAATAAATTAAACCAAAATCTGAACCATACTAAACCCGGTTTAATTGACTGAACTGAACCGAACCGGCCGGTCCAGCTAAACCAACCCAAGCCCAACCCTTAGCGGGTCGGATCCGGGTTAGACCCGACCCGCTAGATCCGCCCGACCCGGCCCGCGACTCCTTCTCTCCCAACCCAACGCCGGTCTGCACCCTTCGCCTCCCCGCCGCTGCCGTTAGCCGCCGCCGCCGCGCAACGGTCGATGCTCCGCCTTCCAGCGCTGGTTGGCATCCCCGCACCCGCCACCTCGTCGCCTCCCTCACCGGACCGCCCTTCCCTCTCCCTCTTCTCCACTATAAGACCCCTAGCCCGGCTGCCCCGACCCTGCCGGAACCCTAACTCTCCTCCGCCTGTCGCCGCCGCCCAGCATCGCCCTCCAGCGCTGCCACCCGACCCTGCTCCGTTGTCTCCCTGATCGGCCACCCATCAGCGCCTTGCCGCAGCTTCCGCAGAGCTCTCCTCCGGCCGAGCGGCAGTTCCCAAATCCTCCGACCGCCCGACTCCAGCAGCTCCCCGATCGCCTCCTCCTTCCTCCTCCGCCTGCCCTCGTCGTCGCCTTCTCCCCGAGACCCTCGCCGGACAGCACACAGAGCACCACACCCTCTTCCCTCTCCTCCTCCTTCCTCTCAGTAGCAGAGTCGACTCCGGCCGAGCCCTCCAGAACCTCCAGCCGCCGGCGCCGTCCTCGGAGCTTCCCGCAGCAGTCCACCTCCGCGCCTCAGTCTGCCTCCGGCCGTCTCCGGTGACACCCAGACGCAAGCCCTAAGTTGGACACAGGCAGAAGACCGAACACAGAAAACCCTAACTCTAGACACGGTTGGACACAGGACACGAGGACACGAGGACTCGGTTTTTTAGACCACTTCAGGTACTTGTAACTTCTTGCTCGTAGCTCAGATTTTGATTCCGTAAATTATATCGCGTAGCCTGTATGACCCCCTCGGTGCCCGTGCAAACCGCTCGGGGCATCGCGACCTGTGGTGATCGCACACTGCGATCCAAAAACAGGAAAAATAATACCCTATTTTACCCCGGAATCGAGTACGCCCCGCCAAACGGGACGACTTGGTCGTGTGCGGTCTTCACAGATACGTGCGCGTCGTTGATACGGACGTGAGGGATTTCGCAGAAGCTGATTCGGATGTGCGTGCACACCGGAATCAGTGCGTATTCGCGGACACCGTCCCGTATCCGACCATTCTGATTCTCGCTGTAACTTAGTGTACACACGTCGGATCGAGACGAAACTTGCGCCATCGGACTCGTAGCAATACGCTGGTCCTGTGAGCCAAGTTTGGTTCGATTCCGAGAACGTTGACAAAATCGTGTGTTGTGGGCCCCACAAGCTCCACCCGACGGGCGATTTTGAGAACGGCTCATCGGAATCCAATTCTGGAAGTTCCGTTGGGTTCGTATCATCGTTCCTGACTTGTTGACACTAAGTTGGACTGATTTGGAGACCTTTGACCCTGACGCATTTTTCGGTGCAAAGCGGCCCACATTTGGACCCCGCCTTGACCCGAAATTGACATTTTTGCCCTTGTCTCCAAATTGGACTCAAGGACAGGCGTTCCTAGCTGATTAATATTTTTTGGATCTGATGGTAATGTCTGTTTCAGCAACCGGAGTACTGTCTATAATTTCCACTGAAGATAGAGCTACAATTGGAGACAAAACCCAGGCAAGTATACCTTGCCAAATCCTACAGTTTTGATACTTGTCTCCTGGATTTATTTATCTTTGTCGTGCAAGATATTTGTACAATATTTGCATGATTTTTATTTGTTGCTTTCTTGTCATATATAGTTCTTGATGCTTGTTGATTTAATCCTGCTGCTCTAGTCATATTTTCTCGTTTTGCGTGCATGTACATTATTTGCTCTTTCCTTGGATCACTATTTGTTCCATAGATATATTGTGATGGTTTCTGTTTACTCTGCATTCCCGGAGTTGACTTGACTGATTTCTTTAGTTCCTAGATGGTTGTTATTGGACATTGACTACACTTGAGCAATCTCGATTGTGAGTACCCATTGTACTGCAATAGAGAATTGTTCACTTTACTACCTCCTTCGTGAGCTCCCGTTGAGCTGCGAAAGAGCCATACTATAGACTGGGAGTCCCCGTTGGACTACTTTCTATAGGATCGTGATCTCCCATTGAGATGCGGTTACCCCGATTGCTTGTAGTCATGTTTGATAGCATCCTTGGCATGCCACAGTCTTAGATGTATTGATTTCTCATGTCTTATTTGCTTGTGTTTACTTTCTTCTCTTTCTTGCATGACAGTTACTGTATTTGGCTCGTATTCTTTTGTATCTTGCTATGTTCCCTGAGGACCTGGTTTTGTTCTCCAGATTTAGCAGACGAGGAGTACCGCAGCTTACGAACCAACACCAGACAAGAGTTTGATTGCAGTTGATGGCCCTGCTTCTAGTTACTTTCTAGCATGTTTTAGTTATCTTTTTCTTGTCTTTATTTTCTTGTTTATCGGTAGTGGATTTGTCTCCACCCGATGTTGTATTATTTCTTGCTGGATATTCGACCGTAACTTTACTTTCAGCATTTATTTCAGTTTTGTTTTAGTTCATGATGTTCTATGGATGAGATTAGTAAACCCTGACCAATATAATACAGCTTAAGTACGCTCCGATGGATCCATTAAATTGGGTTTGTCTATCGGTGTGTGCTGCTGGACAATGCCACGTGTCCAGTCCCTCGGTATTTTGGGACTGGGGCGTGACATGGTTTTTGTGGTGGCCCATGCAGGTCAACGACTAAATTGATCGGTTTCAACTTAGGGACCGAACAGGCCTGCAATAAAAATAGGAAAGTTTTAGGATCTCATCCACTTGCTTGAAACGTTCTTGATATCTATATCGAAATCAAATTAAATTCTTGAATTGCATCCTGCCTTGATTCCTGAGCGCCTCTCATTGTTTATTTTGGTTGCAGAGTTATGGATTCACGAGCAAACGATGAGGCTCCTACAATATCACCACAAGATGTTGTGGTAACCAACGAAGATGAAGCGACACCAGTTGATAAAGGACGATCGGCTCAACAAGCAAGTCATCATGCCACGAGAATCCAGCAAAATGACATTCCACCATCGACGCAATTGCCCGTAATTCCATCAGGGCAGGCCATGGACGGGCAGCAGATGTTTCAAATAATCTATGCAATAGTGCAAGCTCAACAAGAGGCTTGGAGTCGCAGCTTAGTAACTGTACTAGAGCAGGCACGACGGCCAACAACGGGTTCTATCGTCGATTTTTGCCAGCTGAAGCCTCGTGCCTTCTCAGGAAAAGAAGAACCCACAGAAGTTCATGAATGGCTCACCAACACACAACATTAATTAGAAGCAGCTGAACTTCCAAGGGAACGTTGGATGACTGCCGTCAGAATGCAGTTGACGGACAATGCTCATCACTGGTGGCTATCTGAAGAGACATGACTTGGACCAGACCGAGCCACTTGGAAAGAGTTCTCTAGACTCTTTCTGGAGATGTACATTCCAGCCATTGCTCGATCAGAACTTCGGAACAAGTTCAATCGCCTCACTCAGGACAAACTGACAGTGGAAGAGTACAACGCGGAGTTCATTCGTCTGAGTCGTTTTGCCCCTACTTTGATTCAGACAGAAGAAGAAAAGGCTGAGAAGTTCTTCGACGGACTAAACATTGAGCTACAGAAACTGATTGGAATCGTTGCGCCTACATCTTATCCGGATGTCCTTGCTGCATCACGACGCATGGAGCGCGTCATCAGGAGAGAGACCAGTTTGAAGAGGTCATCCACATCAGCACCAGCTGGAGCACCACAGGAAGAAGCTGCAAAGAGACTTCACAGTCACCAGTCACCAGACGCATCTCCACAGGCAATACATGTCTGTCCATATTGTCACAGGCGAGGCCATATTGAGGACCAGTGCAGACGCAAAAAGGGATTATGTTTAGCTTGCGGATCCAGTCAGCATTTATTAAGGGAATGCCCAGAGCAACAAGGAAGAGCAACAAAAGTTAACCAACAAACGTTACCAGTACCGAGGCCAAACTATCCAGCGTTGGGAGCACCACCAACGGAAGTTCAAGAAGTCCTACCACCAGCTTCAGGAGGGTATCAGCCGAGGCCACCTTTGATACCCCAGGCACTGCTCTTCCAGCAGGCTCAGCAGCAGCAGAGGAATCGACGACAAGGACGTGGACAAGCCCTCACGATATCTTTGGAGAACGCGCAGAACCAAGGAGTAGCTAATGCGCGTAAGTTCTTATAGTTTTATGCTTCTAGATTTGCCTTAGATCGTGCATGTTGGTTCGTGACCCTAGCCTTACCCTGATAATCTTAACTTGTTAATAATAGATAACCTAGTGATCACCTAGTAATTTTGCTATTAAATTAATATGTTTTAAAAGAATAACCTGTTTTTCTAAAAACTGTAATTCTCTAGATTTCCCACATTTGGGAAATTGCATAACATTTAATGCTTAGGGAAATAATTTTCCTAGGTATTACTCTCAACCTTGAAATTCCTTAATTTTGATGTGCTTCGAACAAATGGTTTTAACCGTGTCATCTCTGTTGACCGGTTATTCTTTGATTGCGAGAACGCAATCCTCTTAAGGGGGGTAGATTGTAATCCCCTGATTTTCAAATTTGATAAATTTGGTTTTTCTGAATTTTCTGTAATTTTCTTGGATTTTTCTGTAATTAAAATCAGGTTCTTTAATTATTAAAGGATTTTTAAATGTTAATAAATAATACTAAAATATTATGAAAATAATATTTTATGGTGTAAAATGAAAATCTGGACATAGGGTATTTTTTCGGGAATTTATTGGACCCCGGAAACATTTTTAAAAGCCAAAAATATATTTTTAATAATTAAATAAATTAAACCAAAATCTGAACCATACTAAACCCGGTTTAATTGACTGAACTGAACCGAACCGGCCGGTCCAGCTAAACCAACCCAAGCCCAACCCTTAGCGGGTCGGATCCGGGTCAGACCCGACCCGCTAGATCCGCCCGACCCGGCCCGCGACTCCTTCTCTCCCAACCCGACGTCGGTCTGCACCCTTCGCCTCCCCGCCGCTGCCGTTAGCCGCCGCCGCCGCGCAACGGTCGATGCTCCACCTTCCAGCGCCGGTTGGCATCCCCGCACCCGCCACCTCGCCGCCTCCCTCACCGGACCGCCCTTCCCTCTCCCTCTTCTCCACTATAAAACCCCTAGCCCGGCTGCCCCGACCCTGCCAGAACCCTAACTCTCCTCCGTATGTCGCCGCCGCCCAGCATCGCCCTCCAGCGCTGCCACCCGACCCTGCTCCGCTGTCTCCCTGATCGGCCACCCATCAGCGCCTTGCCACAGCTTCCGCAGAGCTCTCCTCCGGCCGAGCGGCAGTTCCCAAATCCTCCGACCGCCCGACTCCAGCAGCTCCCCGATCGCCTCCTCCTTCCTCCTCCGCCTGCCCTCGTCGTCGCCTTCTCCCCGAGACCCTCGCCGGACAGCACACAGAGCACCACCACCCTCTTCCCTCTCCTCCTCCTTCCTCTCAGTAGCAGAGTCGACTCCGGCCGAGACCTCCAGAACCTCCAGCCGCCGGCGCCGTCCTTTGAGCTCCACGCAGCAGTCCACCTCCGCGCCTCAGTCCGCCTCCGGCCGTCTCCGATGACACCCAGACGCAAGCCCTAAGTTGGACACAGGCAGAAGACCGGACACAGAAAACCCTAACTCTAGACACGGTTGGACACAGGACACGAGGACACGAGGACTCGGTTTTTCAGACCACTTTAGGTACTTGTAACTTCTTGCTCGTAGCTCGGATTTTGATTCCGTAAATTGTATCGCGTAGCCTGTATGACCCCCTCGGTGTCCGAGCAAACCGCTCGGGACATCGCGACCTATGGTGATCGCACACCGCGATCCAAAAACAGAAAAAATAATACCCTGTTTTACCCCGGAATCGAGTACGCTCCGCCAAACGGGATGACTTGGTCGCGTGCGGTCTTTACAAATACGTGTGCGTCGTTGATACGGACGTGAAAGATTTCGCAGAAGCTGATTCGGATGTGCGTGCACACCGGAATCAGTGCGTATCCGCGGATACCGCCCCGTATCCGACTTTTCTGATTCTCGCTGTAACTTAGTGTACACACGTCGGATCGAGACGAAACTTGCGCCATCGGACTCGTAGTAATACGCTGGTCCTGTGAGCTAAGTTTGGTTCGATTCTGAGAACGTTGACAAAATCGTGTGTTCTGGGCCCCACAGGCTCCACCCGATGGGCGATTTTGAGAACGGCTCATCAAAATCCAATTCTGGAAGTTCCGTTGGGTTCGTATCATCGTTCCTGACTTGTTGACACTAAGTTGGACTGATTTGGAGACCTTTGATCCTGACGCATTTTTTGGTGCAAAGCGGCCCACATTTGGACCCCGCCTTGACCCAAAATTGACGTTTTTGCCCTTGTCTCCAAATTGGACTCAAGGACAGGCGTTCCTAGCTGATTAATATTTTTTGGATCTGATAGTAATGTCTGTTTCAGTAACCGGAGTACTGCCTGCAATTTTTACTGAAGACAGAGCTACAATTGGAGACAAAACCCAGGCAAGTATACCTTGTCAAATCCTACAGTTTTGATACTTGTCTCCTGGATTTATTTATCTTTGTCGTGCAAGATATTTGTACAATATTTGCATGATTTTCTTTTGTTGCTTTCTTGTCATATATAGTTCTTGATGCTTGTTGATTTAATCCTGCTGCTCTAGTCATATTTTCTCGTTTTGCGTACATGTACATTATTTGCTCTTTCCTTGGATCACTATTTGTTCCATAGACATATTGTGATGGTTTCTGTTTACTCTGCATTCCCTGAGTTGACTTGACTGATTTCTTTAGTTCCTAGATGGTTGTTATTGGACATTGACTACACTTGAGCAATCTCGATTGTGAGTACCCATTGTACTGCAATAAAGAATTGTTCACTTGACTACCTCCTTCGTGAGCTCCCGTTGAGCTGCGAAAGAGCCATACTATAGACTGGGAGTCCCCGTTAGACTACTTTCTATAGGATCGTGATCTCCCATTGAGATGCGGTTACCCCGATTGCTTGTAGTCATGTTTGATAGCATCCTTGGCATGCCACAGTCTTAGATGTATTGATTTCTCATGTCTTATTTGCTTGTGTTTACTTTCTTCTCTTTCTTGCATGACAGTTACTGTATTTGGCTCGTATTCTTTTGTATCTTGCTATGTCCCATGAGGACCTGATTTTGTTCTCCAGATTTAGCAGACGAGGAGTACCGCAGCTTACGAACCAACACCAGAAAAGAGTTTGATTGCAGTTGATGGCCCTGCTTCTAGTTACTTTCTAGCATGTTTTAGTTATCTTTTTCTTGTCTTTATTTTCTTGTTTATCGGTAGTGGATTTGTCTCCACCCGATGTTGTATTATTTCTTGCTGGATATTCGACCGTAACTTTACTTTCAGCATTTATTTCAGTTTTGTTTTAGTTCATGACGTTCTATGGATGAGATTAGTAAACCCTGACCAATATAATACAGCTTAAGTACGCTCCGATGGATCCATTAAATTGGGTTTGTCCATCGTTGTGTGCTGCTGGCCAATGCCACGTGTCCAGTCCCTCGGTATTTTGGGACTTGGGTGTGACACATCTGTTGCAGCTTCAGCTTCCTCCAGAGTCATTGTAAAAGCACGCCCCTATTGAGGTGCACCCCTTTGTTGTTGTTATTGGTGCTGAGCAAAGCGTTGCTGCTGAGATGGGAGTGGTGGTCCTCTCTGTTGTATTACTGGGGGCCTGGCCTGAACTGGAGCATTTTGTACAGATGTTCGTCCTTGAGCAGCAGGGCAGTCCTTCATCTGATGTGATGCCGATCCACAATATAGACATACTCCCAGCCTTTTCCTACAAACTTGCCATGTGTGGCCTTGTTTTTGACAATAGCCACATATGGGAGCTTGTCGGTTCTGTCCTTGAGGTTGTTATTGTGGTGTTGAAGCTCGAGGAGAAAGTCGTTGAGGTTTTTGTGGGGCCCTCTGCTGCAACTGTTGATGGAATAGACGTTTGTTGGGCCCCACACTTGTCATATCCCAGAACCAGAATACTGGAGAGCAGGGACGGGCAAAGCCAGCTACGTATACCAGAGTACTCTATACCCCGAGATACGGTCACAACTGTCTAGACATGTGAGAGTTTACTCTACAATCTAACGGACATTCCTGGATCAAGAGTCCTAGTTATCTCAATCTCAACCAAGCAACAAGTTACAAGAAGTATAATCACCAAACATATAATAGTAAGGCGTCCCAAACTATACATATATAGATAATCATGGAGCTAGTTACCAAAATGAAGAACTAGTAGAGTGGAATATTACATGATCAGCTCTAGCTATAGTCTAGAATATACTTTACATGTAGGCCCGTAGGCTAGAATGTCAAGAATCAAAATATGAGTTAAACACGTGCTCGATGGCTAAACGTCTCAAAAGTATAAGTACAAGATCAGGTGGGTGATGAAGAAGAAACCCACTCAAGTCTTCGGGTGTTCCTCGTGTTCACCATATGGAGGCGGAATATACGAAAGATCTTGCGTTATTGCTCCAAAATCTGGCCATACAAAACCAGTGGGGTCAGACCCCAAAACAGCAAAGTACCACAAGAAAGCCAACTTAAGAAACTAAAACCAGCATGCAAACATTCAATAGCATAAGGAAATATGAATAAGAGCAATATGTAAATAAGCAGTTAAGCAATTTCAGGAATCGGTAACGGGTACAGTTCAGGATTAGTAGCTGGGTAATCCAAGACAAGACAAGACTAGAAAATATGCAATCACGGCCAAACATGACCTACGGCTTACTACCATTAACTAACTAGAGTTATCACAATCATGGTTACTAACAAATACATTTGAGATTTCATACAATCACATGCCCTGCAGACTATCCGGGTTATCCAGACGTAAGAGTACATAGCATAGATTAATTAAGTATATAGTATTTTCTAGTAAATTGCAACACTCGACGGTGTGCTGGAAGTATGCCCTTCTCGACGGAGAGCTCCAAATCCATTAGGTGTCGCTGGGATACCGGGATTGCATGTAGCCAAAAAATCTCTCTAGATACTTCTAGATAATTATTCTAGTTATTAACTTAGGCAAGTTATCAAGGATTCCTGACCGTGGTGCTCAGGAATCTGCCTTAGACATGATGCAAGATTGGACAATAGCTTGACAAGTACAATCAGGATAGGGACAAGTAATCAACCACATGAATTTATCTTATCAGTACAAGCATTTCAGTTCTGGAGATTCTAGCATGTCATGAGTGAGCTACATCGAACCACTATCCGATTTATCAGTACATATCAGGTATCTGGAGTCAGGGATCAAGTTCATTCAGTACAAGTCAGGTGTCGCGAGTTCTGAGTCTAAAAGTGCCATTACATTCCATGTTCCGGGTATTCCATATTTTGGTAAGTGTATCATCCAGGTTATAAGGAATTAGAAATAACATGCATCATATGAATTTAACTAATTGGGCCAAGCACAAGGAGTAAATAATCCATAAGAGAACATATAACAAAGGAAAACATTGCTACTATAAGTGCTAGAAGTTCAGGAGATGAGCTGGCCGCAGGCAAGAATCTTGCCGAATGCATCAAACAGGCCGCATACAGGAAGCTGGTCACATGGTTCAAAACTGGCTGCATGAATCAAACTGGCCGCATGGATCATCATAAGGTCAACTCCTCGGGACAAGGATTGAGTGACAGGGAATAAACACGAGGTTAGAAAAAGTGACTGAAGTGACTAGCCAATAAAACGTGTTAGAGAAGAAAAGATAATTTCAGGGGAAACCGTGCCAAGGCAGTGCTGAGTCATGCATTGGAAAAAAGGAATATATAGCTCGGGCCGCATGGACAATTTTGGCTGCATGCTCCTCTGGGCTGCATGGAATAAAGAACTTAGAGAAATTTCTTTCGTTTAAGTTTCATGCATTTGGTCAAGGGACGTATGTGCAGATTCAGCCATGCGTCCAACAAGATAGTCGCGTGCTGAGTTTAGAGCGAGGAGTCCAGACCACATGCAAAACAGGCCGCATGGAGCTCCTTCATCCCAGAATAGCAAGTATCAGTCATAGAAAAGCTCCAAGTAATGAAAATATGATTCTCCATGAAATCTTCTTTTCCAACTAAAATTCAGAGAAGTAAAGTTCTAAACCACTTAAAATTAGATGCTCTCTCGCATAAAACAACTAGTTTTGGAAAACAATAAGTTTTAAGAGATCAAAACCATAAAAATGTCAAGAACGCATTAAACTAAAAATGTAGATCTAGTCTAACCAAGCCATCAAAACCGAAAATACCAAGAAGTAAACATGCAAAGGAGTTCATAGAGAATAATATAGACTAATAAAATTGTTATGCCCAGTCCCAAAATACCAAAGGACTAGCCACGTGGCAATGGCCAGCAGCACAGCTCCAATAGGCAACCCAATTTAATGGACACGTTAGAGTGCACTTAAGCTGTAATAAGTATAAATACATGTCTACATCATCCATCTCAGTATAGTTTTAATCTCATCCATAAAAAATAATCACAATACAATATGATAGACCAGTCAAGATAATAGATAATAGAAAATAGTCCATCATCAAGTCAAAATAAGTAGTGTCTCGGGGAACAATCCGTCACAATAAAAAAAAGAGAAATAACCCCAAATACATATGTCCATAAGTCCAAGTCCAAATATAAAATAACACTAAGCATAAATAACTAAATAGATAACTGAGTACTCAGGAGAAATCCTCTGGCACAACATCATCCTCTGGTGCAAGTACCGCTCCAACGTCAGCTCATGTCCCGTAAACCTTGGGGTAATCCTTCTCTGCTATACCTGAGGACATAATCCGGATCCAGGTCCTCAGGGAACATAGCAAGGTACAAGAATAACTCAAGCCAAAGTACAGTAAATAAAATAATTGTGCTCAAGGTATATAACATAATCTATATAAGTAAAATGCAAATGAGAACGTACTCGTCCGCTAAACCTCCGGGTCCTGTAGGTCAACATAGACACAACAGTAGCTAGTAGTAACAGTAGTAGGTACGTACATGCCCCGTCAAGGTACCTACAGCACTATCGGACCCGAAGCGCAAGCATCGGTAGCTAGTAGTGTATGGTAGCCCAGTAGTACGGTAAGTTCTCTCCAACCCTATATATATCTCACGTCTCATGTCCACGATACGCAAGACAACCAATATCTATGTCTCAAGTCCAGGTGTAAATAACATCATGTAAACTAGCACATGTCTTAAGTCCTGTCCTAAAACAGAAGCCAGAATCCTTTAATATCTCAAGTGAGGCTTCTGTACATGAGAGTCGTGTATAGTGTACTAAGGTAATTAGTGCAAGTGTTGCACGTATAAGGTATACGATGATAATGTAATCTAACGATACCCGATTTCGCGCACGAAAGTCGGCACCCGAATATGATTCAGACGTAAAGTATCATCACGGTCCTAGGGTCACAATAAAGTACATGTATTAAAATATAAACTGCAGTTTAAATTAAGCATAATTTGCTGAGACCAAGATAAGGTACACTTGCCTGCTGCTGCGCTATAGCAGATCCAAAGTCCACGTCCGATGGTGCTACGACACCCACGTACCCTACCACCATTACTTAAATTAATTCTAATTATACCATTATCTACTTTATGTAAAAGTATAGAGTTGCTATACGCACATCAACATAGCAGTAACATTTGTGCCAATAATTCTAACAGTCGCATGGCTTTAGTTAACGTGCCAACAATCACGTACCATAATATTGTTTATAACATTGTAAGGGCCTCGTACATTGATTTACCATGCGTACGTATAGGCCTTTATGTGTGATTAAATAACGTATTCCTACACGTGCGTAGGTTGGGTTCAATATTGCAAAACGCTAACCGGTTAATTGAGCATGCATAGAACCATTTTATTTCACTAATTAACATCTTAAATTACGAAAATAAATAAGTTTAATGTTCTGAAATTTATTTTAATTATTAATAAAAATTTATGCACACTTTTTGTATTAAAGTTTATGTGCATGTAATAAACTATACATAGTTATCACTACCATGCATGCACTCAACCCTTCCTTTGTTCATCAACTAAGCTACTAAATATATGTATTAATACATATATAATTCTAATTATTATTATTATTATTATTATTATTATTATTATTATAAAATTAAATTAACTATAGTGAAAAACACAATATTTATAGTACAATAATATAACATGTACATTAGTTTACCAATATTATCCATACAACCTACCTATCAATTATTCATACTTAAAACACTAAAATACACATTTAAATATGTATAATATTATGATTATTACACATATAATTCTGAAATTTATTTTATAATGGTGAAAAACCTTATTTTTAATACTATAACTTCAATACAATATTCCTACAATTACTTCATTACTAACCATGCAACTCACATCCATTCTCTATACTTTTAACCCACAAAATGCACATTTTAATATGTATAAAATCGGAAATTTAGTTCTTATAATTCTGAATAATAATTATAATAATCTGAAAATAATTAACTATAGACAACAACTTAATATTTTTATTTACAACATCTATGTAACATATACATGCAATATAGGCTTTAGTGCATGTATTAAACACATAGTAAAGATAATTCTTGGATCATAACAAGATATTTTTCCTACTCCTCAACAACCATAAACACCACGAGTGAAGAAGTGAATGAAGAGATAATTTTTTTTACTAAAACTTGATGTATACGATGGTTGGTTGAGCTCCGACGAGGTTTTCGACCTCCGGGTGGTTGATCTACCTCTATGGCCACCCGATGTAGCGCCCCGTTCTCTCGGTACGGAGAGCGCGGCTAAGAAACACAAACGGTATCGTTCGATCGGGATAGATTGAATTAAGAACTCGTCCTCGTTATGGATTTGTTTCTTCGGAATCGATTTCCATATTCAGTGGACCGTGCCCCCGGGATCGACTTAGCGGCAGAGTCAGGAGGGACCTCTCCGCTGCTATCTTTTATTGCCTCGGTTTTCGATGTCGCTTGTTGCTTTCGTACTTTGAGTTGGTTTTGGGATTTGCTTGTTTTCCTTGAACGATTTCGATGAGTTTCATTGTTTTCGTTCATTGAACTGCATTTCAATTTCAAGATTGGAAAGAGAGAAAGGAATATTGATCGACCTGTTCGTGTGCAGGTGAACGAGCAGTAGGCGGCTTGCGAGCGGAGTCGTGAAGCGCCTCTTTCCTTCTCCCTTCCAACAATCTAAGTGAGTGGCTACCAACCCGATTAGCTAGCCCTGCTTCTAAGTCTTCACATCTAATAAATCTGCATTCTTCTTTGCCCCGATCAAACGATACCATGTAATAATAAAAGAAACCAAGATAAAAAGGGAATAAACTTGGTTATTATGCTTGTTCGTGCAAATGTTCCATAAACCGTGCTAAGTATGGATCATGTCTTGTATATGCATAATTGTTCAGGGAGGCTATACAAAACGAATCATGTAATACTACTTATCGTGTACTCGTGTTCTTGTATTCGTGTTCTTGTACTCGTGTTGCCTAAACTGCATGAAATTGTTAACTTGTTAATCGTGTTCGATCATGGACAACTTATGCACAAGGTATTTGTTCTACGGACGGTCGCTGGGGCACTAGCACCGATCCGATTCGGGCGGAACTCGTGTGTAGTCTTCGTGTTCGGAACAGGATAGCTTGCAGCGCAATCGTGTACTCTCATAGCATGCTATCCTTGTCCTCGGCTACGTCCATTATGGCAATTATGCCAGTGATCCTCGTGTATATTTAAACCTGTTGCAAACTAACTTGTGTCTTCGTGGCAGGGAAGGCATGGTAAGTATTGTGCAGGTAATTCAGACGGACAGGTAAAATCCACCTAACGGTGACAAGTTTATTTCAGTATCATACATATATATTGTTGCTTGTAAATGAACTAAGGCAAGATAGAAATCTACAAAAACATGCATGCTTCATTAAAACAACGTGTTGATTGGTATAGTTCGGTTAGCTCGCCTTCACCAGTATGTTTCGACATACTGACCCTCGTTGAAACAGGTTCTCCGCACTAAGGCGAACCGAGCGAGGAGCCAAAGTCGTCTTCCCAATCCAGTCCAGCTGTTAGCGCATCCTTTGATCGTGCCGCTTTTGAAGTACTTGAAGAGAAGGAGCTTGCAACTTTCCATACACAATGCAGCTCCGTGGTAAAGTCGTCCTCCAGCCCGGAGGTCTTTATCATTTTGAAGTTATAAAGGGATGTAATGTACAGGACTGCTATCTCATTTTGAGTCAACACTTTTGTAAGCCCGTGCGACAAATTAGCTGACTCGTTCAGGAGTTTGTAATAGATGTTCATTATCAATAAAGAGAAATTTTTCATGTTTCAATTCTGTGTTTCAATTTATCTGCGTACTCTGAATATGTGCTTGCTATGCAAATTATTAAAGCCTTATGCGGGCGCAACCCCAGGCCCGCACGGCGATCACGATTCGGGAGACGCCTCAATGATTCTACGGAATCGGGTTATGACACCTGAGGCTTGAAGGAGGGTGTCCCATGGGTGATGAAGAGAGTGCACGATCTGGAATGGAGGAGGGCTGCTACTAGGCCTTGTGTAGGTGGTGATCGGTCGTAGGTAGTGGTGTTGAGGTGGAGGGGGGTGGCCGGATCTCAAGGAGATGGAGGAAGAAGAAGGAGATGTGGAGAAGATGAAGAGAATGAGATGAGGAAGAGGAGGTTACGTGAGGGAGGGTGATAAATTTGGCTACACATGTATGGGGGTGGGTTTCCATAGGAGTTATTAGCTACTAATGGTCATGAATGCAAAAGTGGAGGTGAAAAGTTGGACGTTACATGCTAAAAACCAAAGGTCCAAACTAATTTATTATTGGAACCTGACCCCTTTCTCCCTTGGCTGCAGTTGCCCCCCCCCCTCTCCATGCATGTATGTACAAGGTTCATTTTAAGTTAAACTAGTCCAAGGTTCATACAATTTTGGGTAAAAGCTGAATTTGAATTTAAATTAAAAAAAATTGTGTGGGGAAAAATGGTATATGGTTTGTAGAAAGGTAGGGGGTGGGTTTGTGGTGTTGTGTATGAGTTAGACAAGTTGATTTGAGGGTTCAAGTTGGGGGTTCGGGCTCGGTCAGGTGCAATTAATCAAAAATGGTCATTTTTGACTAATTAAAATACACGGTGTTTCTATATTATTTTTGGAGCCTACATGGACTCAAATAAATGTGACACCAATGTCATGTGCATAGTTAGTAGTGTTAGACTAGGGGTTATAAAATTCAATATCAAAATTTGGATTTATGTTGCTCGTTTAAATTGACCGCAACAGAAACGTGTCCAAGTGTCATATTTTGAGTCAAAAAGTGTCGCGGTTGTTGTGCGACCAAAACGAAGTATAGGTTTATAAAATTATGAGTGACATACATATCATGAGCCTAATTTGACTCAGCTAAACCTATTATACAAAGTTGATTGGAAAGAAAAGCTAGTGTTGTATTTCTGGCATTAAGACTACACTAAAGGGTTTCTAAATTCTAGAATTTATTTTCATGATTTATAATTATAACAAAATTAATAAAATATCTTTATCTAAATTTTAGGAGATTTACAAAAATGCAAGAAATCTACAATAATGCAAAATTGCAAGGTCTCCATCATTGGCAAGATGTACTTATCTAAAACCACCAGTAACTACTACCACTACTACCAAGGGAAAGGGGAGCGGGACCGGTCCTGGGCTGCTCTCGGCAAGGGAGGAGGGGAGAGGAAAGGAGAAGAAAATGAAAAGAGAGAAAAGTGAAAGAATGGAGAAGAGAGAGAAAGAGAGGGGTTATATGTCAAGGGTGGTTAACACTATGCAAAAATCTAGAAAAATATACGGGAAGCAATATACAACAATAGCACACATATATAAGATATGAACATGAAAAGTACGCAATTGTGAGATGAGTCTCACAACACTTCCAATCCCAATATCTCTTTCCTTCTTCAGTTTGGATCCCATGTCCCTTTGCACATCTTGTGCCACACTCAAAATTTCTTCATAAGTACGGTGTCACGCCCCAGTCCCAAAATATATGGAACCAGGCCACGTGGCATTGGCCAGCTGACACGACTCCGAAGGATATCCCAATTTAATGGATCCTATCGAAGTGTGCTACGCTGTCCTAAAATATTAACAAGTCTAATATGCTAATATATAGCAGGCAATGTCTAATCTCATCCACAGAATACAATATCATAAAGACTGAAATAAATGCTGGTAAATAAAATACAAGAGTCTGAATATCCATAATACATCTGAAATAGTCTGAATGGGGACAAACCCACTGAAATACAGAAATAGAAATAAAGTGCATAAAGAGATAAGATAACTAGACTAGAGTATCAACTAGCTAGATATGAAAGCTCTAGTCCAATGCAGCTGCGTACTCAAATCATGGGAACTCCCCTCGAAATGTCTCGTAGTCCTCAATCAGGAATCCTGTCTCTACTCATGCTCCGTAGATGGTCGGGTACAAGTGCTCGTCCGGATCTGGAAGAGAACCAGGTCCTCAGAGGGACGTAACAAGTATACAGAAATGCATGCCATAAAGTAAATACTGTGTAAACTCAAGGATAATCTAACCAGCTAAGTGAAATGCACTTTGAAGACAACCCTGGTACGTATGGGTAGGTGAAAGGTATAAAGTATAGCGTCGAGCCAGAGGCTAAGTACCTGGCATTAGCTGTAAACTGAACGCCAGGAGTATATACGCTGACTATATCACCGATCATGATAGCGCGCAGCTAGTAACCTCTGTTGGATGTATCGACAAGCATATATGCCCATAACCGAGAACCTGAGCCCATAACCGGGTAACACATGGCCCATAACCGGGTAACACTGAGGCTCACGGCCCCGCAGTTTACTCTGAAACTACGGCGACCAAATGTCTGTCCTATACACCTACTAATTGTCTTCCCTGCCCAATGTCAATGTACAAGTCGCAAATGCGACGTGGACACCTCATACTATGATGCAAGTCGCTACAGGAATAAACAACTAAGCTAAATGCCGTCACACGTGCTACTCATGCTGATGGCCAGTCGATCATGAAGCACGCGTCCCTACATGAACTCACTCTGTGACGTGTTAAGATACGTGTCAATGCCTGGGAAGTCATATTGATAACTCCTCAACTTTAGGTGGGTCCACTAGACACTAGGTCAGACACAAGTCCTAACATCAACGCCTTCGTTGACTGCACCCGAGTCTTCTCGGACGCGCACAGTTAATATTAAAATAATAAGATGTGCAACTAGATAAACATCTGAATTTAAACAGTAACAACAAGGCAAGGTATACTTTCCTGGAACTCTGGTGTGCACAAGCAATACTCCAGAACCAGCAGTCAAGGTAGCACCATCTCGGATGCCTACGAACAGATAATCCAAAATTATAAATCACTAATTTTCACCATGCTTAATTACCTACGTTAACATAGAGCAGGTATACATACCTAACACATATACACATATATACTATAGATAATTTAGTAACCTATATACTTATATATACAACTGCATTTAGACATATGTACATAATGCATTAATAATATTTAACATATATATATTGTTCATTATGTATAAGGAATTTAATAACATATATGTACATACTACTATAGTACACAGATATAGTATTTAAATATTTTATATCAATACCACCATACATATATAATTCCATATATTCATTAGTTAATATATATTCTATAATACATTAATACATAAAATAAATACTTGCATAAAAATAATACATGATTAAATATATACATTAAAGATAGTATATATATACATAGTATAACATATATACTTATGCGTTCACTAATACATATTAAAATATAATAAAAATATGTAATGTTTAATAGTACACATTAAAATAGCTTTTATAGATATACTTTAAATAATAATCCAACAAATAAGTACATATACATATTTCCATAAAAATATATTTACATAATTAAAACACAATACTCTGTATATTAATTAAATACATAGTCATATATTTACATATATTTATATAAGCATTTATATATATATAAGTACATATATACAACAGTTATATATATATATATATATATATACATATACATTTATGTGTACAAGAATAGGAAGTGTAATTATATACAACATACACTAATATTTACTATATTAATACACAAGTATAATTATATTTATATATATTTTCATATATATATTTAATATTCTAATTACTAAATACACAATATATATATATATATATATATATATATATATATATATATATATACATATATGTTAATAATAGGTATAATGTATTTAATACCAATAAATAACATACTACATATAATATAATAAAATACAGAATATATATACCATATATAAATAACATACTACATATAATATAATAAAATACAGAATATATATACCATATATATTAACTGTATAATATTCCAAATATATTACAATTATACATACATACATATATTTATATATATATATATATATATATATATATATACAATAGGTATTTAATACATAAATAGGTATTTAAAGACAAGTATATAGTATATACTATACACCTATATATATATATCTCTAGTATATATATATAACATATACAAAATACAACATATATATATAATACTGTGTTTATACAGAGGTATATATATAATATACTGATATATACAAATACCCAAATCAGAATACATTATTAGTATATAAACCGTATACATGCAATGCAGCCCCTAATACTAGGTATAAAATACCGTATACGTATAAATATACCTTACCGGAGTGCAGGAGGGGTCGAGGGGGGTCTGCCGGACGATCGTCGCCGGCGGGGGTGGCCGGGCGGAGCTCCGGCAGTGCTCGGAGAGGAAGTCGACAGCAGCAGCAGTTTGCAGTGGTCGACGCTGCGGGGGTCGTGGCGGCCGGCTGCGGCGTCGACCGGGGCCGAGACTTGGCGGAGACGGAGGTGGTTGACTGGGGAGGAGGTTGGCCAAGTACGACGGCCGGGCGAGCTAGGGTGGCGGAGTGGTTGGAGCTCGGGTGGTCGGCTCGAGCTCGGGGGAGGTGAGCCTGTGGGTGAGGACGAGGGTGCTGGGGGTAGCTGTGGACGGCGAGGTGGCTGAGGGCGGTGTGGTAGGTGGGGTAAGGGTCGCCGGAGGGAGTAGAGTCGTTGCGAGGGTGGCCGGAGGCTGGGGCTGGCCGGAGGAGAACGGCGGGGTGATGGGCAGGGGTCGGGCTGAGTTGGTGAAGGTTTAGTGAAATTAGGGTTTTAATGGGTATTTCTAGGTTTATGTGCATTTAATGTGATGTAACTTGATGTATATGTAGGAGAGAGAGAGAGGGGGGCTGCCTAGGGATTAGGGCCGGCTGGGTGTTATTTTTTGGGAGTTGGGGAGGCTTCATCATGATGAGGGGAGGGCTAGGATTGAGGGGTTTAAAATGTAGGGTGGAGATATGTCCCCAAAAAGTAATGTAGGTACATAAAAATGGGAGAGAAATTATGATGGACCGGCCAAGGTAAGGGGGTCTCATTCTTCATGTGGTTGGACCAATGAGAGGGGGGCACCTCACTACAAATTTGCACAAAGGCCCCTGAATAATTTGGAATTTGCACAAAATCTGGAATTGGGGATTTGATATGACAAAACACCATGTTTGGTATTTTGCATTGGGCTAGAATGGTGTATGGTATTTTGTATGAGGCTAGTGGGTGTGTGTGTGTGGGTTTGGGTTGTAGTTGGGTCTAATTTAAGTGAGATTAGGTCACTACATTAATTTATAATTAATGCACCGGGTGTCCCTAAATTAATTTAATAAATACAGGGGGTCTAAACTTGGTGGCACAAGCGTCATTGGCGTGGTAGGCTCAGAGTATAATAATGTCATGATCTGGGTTGGTCAAAACGGGTTGAGGTTGGGTCTCAATTTCAATTAGAACGAACAACGAACGTAAATATGCAATTTATTTAATTTACGTACGGACGTTTGTAACGACTTTTGTGCGACTAAAATCAGGCACAAAAATCAGTATCCGAGGGTTGCACAAGGTTCATTATGGTAGGTTAGTATGTCTAGGCCAAGTGTATGGAATTTGTTTCAGGGTAACAGCTAGGGTAGTGTCCTAAATATCGGGGCAACGGTAAGGTGTCCTAAGTGATAAAAATTACTGCACAAATAAATAATACTATGCATAAAAATTCTAATTAGCACCAAAATAACCCTAATCTCTTTATCTAGTTAATTAAAAATATTTTTTTGGTCGAGGGGGTTTACATACGGGCTCGACTAGTGGTGACTGCAAGGCGGATATCAGGAGATAACCTCTTCTTGAATCTACGAGCTCTATCTTCAGGGGTACATACCGTATATTCTGCGAAATGGCTTAGTCTACTAAATTCAGCAGTGTATTCATCAACAGTAAGATTACCCTGCTTATGCCTCTTAATTTGACTTTCGAGGGCTTCGTGTGCCATTTAGGGATAAAACTTATTCTTGAATAGCCTATTGAATTCCTCCCAAGTGATTTCTGGAGCTGATAACTGGGGTTCATCTCTATACCAAGTTTGAGCTATATCAAATAACTGCATGCTTATAGCTTCCACCTTAAGGTCATTAGGGACTCGAGCAAGCTTCATGAGTCACTCCACATTCCCTGTAAACTCCCTCGACCAGATTTCAGTAATTTAGGATTAGTTTAGACTAATTAGAATTATAGCAACTTTTTAAAAATTTATTTATTATATAATCTATTGATTGTGCACCTGTTCATTACACAATTAGTTAGGACATCATACTAGCTGTTAACCCTAAACCAATTTCACATCCCTGCCCTAGACTTGCTAGACTACTTTTTCTGTATTTTTAGCAACTTCCAGAAACCTCGTTTGGTGCTTCGTTTTAGTCGCACAAATATCGTTACAAACGTACGTATTTATTTCCTATTTAAACTTCTGCTCTTTACCCATCTCTGTACCCCTAGAGATTTAAGGATCAGTAGACACCTGTTTGCCCAACCAAAAATACGATAATATTCTTCTCTAATTATACTTCAATTATCGTTTTGACACCGTAGAAAAATTATGACCCTAACAGCCTCAAAATAATTAGTGAACACCGTGCGCAGTATTTATTAAATAATAAAAATGATGATCATATCACCTGCAGAATCAGTACCTGTATTTGTCCAGACTCACCCCACACTGTCCAAAACATTTTTCCCCAGCTATTTCCCTCATTTCTGTATAATTTAGTATTTCGGGGAATCAGTATTTAAAATCAGGTAAATTGCGTAATTGTGCAAAATATAATTTTATGCTTTTATGCAATTTATGAAAAGTTAGGGGTTTTTATGCAAAATTGCATGCAAGGTGGAAAATTCTTATTGGTTAGTGAATAGGTGTGTGGTGCCCACCCAAAACATCCAGAAAATCCTGTAAAAATATCCTAAAAATCCAAAATTACCAAAATACCCCTAAACTTCCCCCTATTTACACCTAGTGCCATTGGTCCTAACCTATAAAACCCGACCCCCCCATTCCCGGACTCCTCACAGCCACCATCGGCCACCGCCTTTGACCCAACCTTCGGCGAAGCCCTCGCCACCTCCTTCCCCTTCCCTCCGACCACTGCCACCCCCTCCGGCCACCTCCTCCTCCGCTTAGAGCCCCCGCAGCACCCAACCCGACCACCAACCCACAGCAGCCACCACCACCCGAACTCCTTCCACCGCCGCCTCCGGCCACCGTACACCACCACCACCACCACTACTCGACTCGCCCCGACCCCCTCTACCGGACCACCACCCTTCCCCCACCCCATGACACCCTCTCCGGCCGCCCTCACCCCCGCAGCGTCCTCCCCCACACCCGCACAGCAACCCCCTCCCTCATCCCGACCGTCCCCCACCGTCACTCCGGCCATCCCTGACCTCTGCCACCACCACCGGACGCCACGCCACCCTCTCCTCCGTCGATCCCTCACCCTGCACCGCCGCCTACTCTGCCGCCGCCGCCGCCGTAGCTCCCACAAGCTGCTGCTGCTAGCAGCCACTGCTGCTGTTGTCGCTCCTCCGGCCGACTCCGCCGCCGTCCACCGGCCGTCGACGACCCCTAGGGCCCACCTGTCAGAGGGTATAACCCTAAACCCTAATATATATGTAAATATATATATATATTCCTATATGTATATGTATATGTATATATATGTATATATATATGTATATTACTATGTATTTATATGTATATCTATATACATATATATTATATTATAATATATATGTATTATATACTGTTATTATACAGTATATTATACTGTATATACTATTATTATATATTTACTAAATATATGTATATATAACTATTATTCTATACATATATAATTATATATATTTATAAGTATATATGTATATGTATATTTATATATATACTATTATGTAATAATTATTAATGCATTTTTAATTCTGTTTTTACTTATATATATCTATATATATATATATATATATATATATATATATATATATATATATATATATATATATATAATATATATAAATATATGTATACATATATTTATATATATGTTATGTATATGTATATATATAACATATTATATATATGTGTTATATTATTACTATTATTTATAGTATATATGTATGTATATATTCTATGCATTTTCTTTTATTTATTTATGTGCACTTATATACATATTGTTATTAATATTAGTACTGGATATACAGTACATATATATTATATATATATATATTATTCAGCTGGATAATACAGCTTACACATATTATATATGTATGCTTACATTTCTTGCCCTGTCAATTCAATTTATATATATACTATACATAGTACTATATATTATGGTACATAGATATATATATTCTGTACTGTCTATTCAATTTACCTATATATATATATACATCAGTGGATATACCCTGATAATATATATGTATTTACTTCTGCCCTGTCATTTCAATTTATTTAAATTATATATCAGTGGATATACCCTGATTATTATATTATTATAAATCAGAGGATACACCCTGATAATATTATATTATATTATTATATATATAGCAGTGGATATACCCTGCTACTATTTACTGCATTTTTTTTCTGTTCTTTATATACTATATATACTGCTATATATATTATATATATATATCTATATATATATACATACTATATAATTATATATATATATATATATATATATATATATATATATATATATATATATATATATATATATATATATATATATATTACAATCATGATATTCACGAACCCTGCCTATTTTTAACAGAAACCAACTTCAGCACAGCCAGTGACCCTCTGTCACCAGCAACCTCAAACCTGACTGTGAGATCAGGTTATCAACACTATCAGGGAGTAGGCAAGTATACCTTGCCAAGTTAATGTTTAAATTCTCAAATACTGTTATATGCTTCTTGTTTCTGAAATTCATATACCAAGAGTACCTGAGACTGCCTCTGGTACAGTCAACTGATACGTTGACAATTAGTGTAAATAACTTAGTCTTACTGACTCACCAACACTGTGAGAGTATCCTGATATTCTCCTAGACCCTATCACGGGAATACGCAACATGGTTGCATTACATATATGGATGTGAGCTGCGTATTTGATTAACTACCAGTACGTGTGACCCGCATCACGGATTTAGAATAACTCAGGAAATGTACGACTTGACATTTAGTTTCATTGGGATGGAAAAGATAACTAGTAGACGTATGGGACACCCCCTCCATAAATGTTTTATACCTTCGCACCATGCTCCTTGGAGATGGTCGATTGCAGAGTTCCCTTGAACGGGGGCATATGTGGCATATACTAGTCAGTCACTACGGATTGGTAAATTACGTCAGCATATGTCTAGCCACACATTCCCATGCGTACTACAAGGTCTTTACTTGCATTTTACTTAGAATGGTTAGCACCCTGTATTTATTTATTTTCTTTATTCAGTATTTACATACATGGCATGTTATTTTCTGTATCTTGTTATGTCCCACTAAGGACCTGGTTCCCTGCCAGATCTAGACGAGGCTTTCTACCCCACTGTGTACGGCCCTGATCAGGAGGCTAGATGTGTTACCGAGGAGGAGCTCGAGGAGACACCCTCATAGTATGCTTGACCCTAGAGACCTGCCACCTGGAGATGGAGATGTTTTGATCAGATAGACACTGCTTAGTCTATCTGATTTTTCTGCGCTATTATCAGTTTTTGTAGTAGGCTTGTAATCTCACCAGTTGTGTACTGTATCAGACTCAGTTTTATATATATTCAGCACTTGCTTTTCTGACATTTTGTTGTGGATGAGATAGTTTTGCCTGTGTTGTTCTTGTAGTATCTTAGGACAGCATAGCACGTCCCTATGGGTCTATTCAAAATAGATTAAGCCCTTAGTGACGTGTCAGCTGGCCAGTGACACGTGGCTTAGTTCCTGATATTTTGGGACTGGGGCGTGACATGGTTTTAGTGGTGGCCCATGCAGGTCCAGTTTTTATTTGCTAGTGGTATGATGACATGCCTAGCAAGCCTGCAATAGGATAGGAATATTAGGTCTCATCCACACTGACACCATCTTTACAAATTCTATTATTGCATCTTGCTTGATTATCATTATTTATCTCCTTTGTGTTTTCTAATAATCCTATTTTCCTCAGAAATATGGACATATCCGAGAAACTTGCGAATAATGGGGCTGACCAAGCAACAGACCCTTCGCCAAGTGCCCAAGGAACTCCGTCCAATCATCAGAATTCTGGTCAGGAGACGACACCAACACCGCAGGCGGAGACACCTTTGCCTCCACCTCCAGCCTTGCCTATCCTGATGCCACAACTTGAGGGTCAACCTCAAATGCTGCAGTTCCTCCAAACGATGTTGCAGAACCAGTGGCAATAGACTGAGGCCCTGAGACAGTCTCAGTGGCAGCAGACTGAAGCTCTGCGACAGACGTTGATGACGGCTTTGGAGAGAGCTACTACTCCGACACCAGCACCTGTCCAACCAGCGGGCACAGTTCGAGGCTTCCGTCAAATGAGCCCGAGAGATTTCAAAGGCAACGAGACTCCTGAGGAGATCTTCGACTGGATCTCCAACACCGAAATGCTGCTAGAAGGATCGCAACTCACCCCCGACCTATGGATGACCGCTGTGAGGGGCCAACTTCTTGGCAATGCCCATCACTGGTGGGAATCCATAGAGCGCAGCGTCGGCAAAGACCAAACTTGGCAACAATTCTTGGAGCACTTCAACGCCAAGTACTTCTCAGCGACAGTCCAGAATGCCCTATACTCCCAATTCCTGCACCTGGAGCAGGGAAACATGACGGTAGATGCCTACGACGCAGAGTTTAGCAGACTAAGTTGTTTTGGTGCTGATCTGATTCCGAATGAGCTGAAGAAGGCTAAAATATTCCACCATGGCCTCAACTACGAGCACCAGAGGTACACAACAATGCAGTCAAGAATCTCCTACAACGAGGTTCTTACAGAAGCCAGGGAGCAAGAAGCCATTGGCCGAGGAGCCAGACGCTCAAATCCAACCTTCTCGGCCAAGAACCAGCAAGGAGCAGGAGGACCTATCTGTAAACTCCCTCGACCAGATTTCAGTATTTTAATATTATTTTTAGTTAATTAGAATTAGTGCAACTTTTTTAAAAATTTATTTATTATATATTCTATTGATTGTGCACCTGTTCATTACGCAATTAATTAGGGCCTCACACTAGCTGTTAACCCTAAACTAATTTCACATCCCTGCCCTAGACTTGCTAGACTACATTTTCTGTATTTTAGCAACTCCCAGAAATCTCGTTTTGTGGTTCGTTTTAGTCGCACAAATATCGTTACAAACGTACGTATTTAATCCATATTAAATTTTTTGCTCTTTAAACCATCTCTGTACCCTTAGGGATTTGAGGACCAGTAGGCACCTGTTTTGCCCAACCAAAAATACGATAATATTCTACACTAATTGTATTACAATTATCGTATTGACACCGTAGAAAAATTATGACCCTAACTGCCCCTAAATAATTAGTGAACACCGTGCGCAGTATTTATTAAATAATAAATACGGTGACCCGTATCACCTGCAGAATCAGACCCTGCATCTGCCCAGGCTCACCCCACACTGTCCAAAACATTTTTCCCCAGCTATTCCCTCATTTTTGTACAAATCAGTATTTCGGGGAATCAGTATTTAAAATCAGGTAAATTGCAAAAATACGCAAAATACCCATTTTAGGCTTTTATGCAATTTATGAAAAGTTAGGGGTTTTTATGCAAAAATGCATGTTAGGTGGCATTACCCTATTGGCTAGACAATAGGTGGCCTGGGACCCACAGAAAAATCTGCTGAAAATATCCCAAAAATCCAAATTTACCAAAATACCCCCAAAGTTTCCTATATTTACTAAAATGCCATTACCCTAATTCTATATAAACCCTAACACCACACACCCTCTCTCATCCCTCACTCCTCACAGCCGACCACCGTGCACCGTCGGCCGCCCACCCCCGGCGAACCCTCCGCCCTGACCCCCTCTCCCCTCCGGTCAAGTCCAGCCGCCTGAGCCGCCCTGCTCCGCCGTGGCCAGCCACCGCAGACCCGAACTCCCCACACTGCCACAGCAGCTACTCCACCTCCGACCGCCCACCACCGCCGACCACCGCCACCACCCCCATTCGCTCCGCCTTGACCTCCCCTACCGACCCACCACCATCCCGCGGCCCCACGACGGCCTCCGCCATCGGCAGCTCCCCCGCAATTCCCACCGCCTCACTCTGCCATCTTCCCTGAACCACCTTCCCGACGCTTCCCACCACCACCCCGGCCATCCCCGACCTCCGCCACCACCTCAGAACCCTTCGCCACCTCCTCCTCCGCCACCCCGACGGCCTGCACCCCCTCCTCCGCCGCCGCTACCGGCGCTGCAGCTGCCGCACGTTGCTGCTGTTGCCGACTGCAGCTGCTGCTGCAGGCGACTCTCCGGCCAGCCGCCGGCGACTCCGCCGCCGTGCTTCCGCCGGCGGCAAGCCCAGTGGGCCCCTGACAGTAGGTATACCCCCCTAGTATTTATACGTATATTTGTATTTATTTATACATGTATATATATATATGTATACATATACTTATATATATATGTTATATATATATATATATATATTAATATATACTGTTATATTAATTATATACTGTATAAATACAGTATAATTATACTAAATACATATTGTATTATTATATATTTAATTGAGTATTAATATATATATATATTTATCTATATATAAATATATATATCACTATGTATATTTATACATATATATGTTATAATTAAGGTATTATATAGTTATGTATATATTGTATGTATTTACATTAAAAATATATATACAGTATATAAATATTCATTATGTATTTTCATTATTTAAAAATATATGTATTTCATTTATTTATATATGTATATAATTATGTTTATACTTAAACATATAATATAATATATGTATTATACTTTATATATATATATTTATATATAAAACATATATGTATTTACATACATATTATACTTATTATCTTTATGGTATATATATATATGTATATATATATATGCTTTGTTATTTCTGTTATTATATATATATTATATATATATGTATATATATATATTTATATATATTCTATATGTATATTATATCATAGTACTGGTTATACAGTACATATATTTTATATATATTTATATTATATATTTATTATAATAATGATACAGTATATATACGTATTTTCCTGCATTTTTCTTTCTGTTATATATAGGTAAATATATGTATTTATATATATATATATTAAATTTCTGCACTGTCTTTTATTTATACTATACTATATAAATCAGTGGATATACCCTGCTAATATATACTACTATAGGTCACATATAGACCCTGTTAATATTTATTGTTGAATAGTACAGCATTTGTATTTAAATTCTGTTCTGTCATTTCATTTTATTATTATATATATTATTATTATCAGTGGATATACCCTGATTATTATTTATTATATATATATATCTCAGTGGATATACCCTGACTACTATATTATCATATATCAATGGATACACCCTGATAAATACTATATTAGTATTATATATCTATCGCAGTGGATATACCCTGCTACTACATATCTGCATTTGTCTATTTTTCATATACTATATATACTACTATATATATTATATCTATATATATACATACTATATATATCTATATTATATATGTGTATATAAGTGTATATATATACATATTTTATATTACAGCCTTGATATTCACGAACCCTGTCTATTTTAACAGAAACCACCTTCAGCACAGCCAGTGACCCCCTGTCACCAGCAACCTCAAAACCTGACTGCGAGATCAGGTTATCAATATTATCAGGGAGTAGGCAAGTATACCTTGCCAAGTTTTTACTGCTTAAATATTAACTGTTAAATTTAAATTCAATTATTGTCATATGATACTGCTCCTGAAATTACATATAACAGTATGTATCTGAGATTGCCTTGGGTACAGTCAACAGATACGTTGACTTAGGGTAATCAACGTAGTAGTTACAGACTTACCAACAACTGTGAGGATATCCTGATATTCTCCTAGACCCTATCACGGGAACACGCAACATGGTTGCAATGCATATTGGGATGCGAGCTGCGTATTTGATTAGCTACCAGTACGTGTGACCCGCATCACGGATTAGAATAATTCAGGAAATGTACGACTTGATATTTAGTTACATTGGGCAGGGAGAATGACTAAAATACGTATGGGACACCCACCTCTTTACCATGTGCCGCACTCGACGGAGTGATACGGATGATATATATATATATTCATGTGACCATTCTCATCATAGATGGAAAATTATATAGTGCCCTTGAACGGGGGCATATGTGGCATATACTAGCCAGTCACTACAGATTGGTGAATTACATCAGCATATGTCTAGCCACACATTTTCCATACGTACTAGGTTGTCTCAAATTGCATTTCACTTAGATGGTTAGCACCCTGTAGAAATTTTTATTCAGTATTTACATACATGGCATGTTATTTTCCTGTATCTTGTTACGTCCCTCCGAGGACCTGGTTCCCTGCCAGGTTTAGCTGAGATATTCTATCCCTCAGTACCTGGACCTGGACAGGAGTCTGGACATGCCTTGAGATGGAGTTAGAGGAGATGCCGTCAGAGTCTACCTGAGTACACCTGGAGTTGGAGCTACATATTTTGAGGATGTTGCGCTAGTTTATCTTATTTTACTTCTGCTTACTTTTTGTAGTGGGATTGTTCCCACCTGACTTTATCTGGGTTGTATATGACATTTCAGATTTAGCATTTATATATTCAGCACTTTCCCTGTTATTCTTGTGGATGAGATAGATTTACCTGTAATTAGACTTATAGTAGTTTAGGACAGCGTAGCACATCACTTTGGGTCCATTAAATTGGGTATTCCCTTAGTGACGTGTCAGCTGGCCAATGCCACGTGGCCTAGTTTCGTATATTTTTGGGACTGGGGCGTGACACTATCCGTCGTCCACAATATCAGACGCAGCAGACAACGGGACCCTATCAGAAAAAGGAGCTCCCGACTTGTCACTTTTGTGGCAAGAAGGGGCATTTTGCCAATGACTGCAGAAAGAAGCTAGGATTATGCTTGCTATGTGGAGCTAAAAATCATATGGCCAAAGACTGCCCACAATGCAGAGATGCAGCACCTCAGCAAGGGCAGAAGCCAGGAGCACAAGCCCAGAAGATGCTACCCTCCACATCAGGAGGATATCAGAGAGGAGCACCTCTGCCTACTCAGGAGGCCCAGTTCAAGGCCAGACAACAAGCCGGAGGGCAAAGACAGGGTCAAGCCTTTGCGTTAGCTGCCATTGCAGAAGAGCCTGAAGGGGAAACTATAACAGGTACCATTTTAGTTGCATCATTACCTGCAACTGTATTATTCGATTCTGGGGCTACTTTGTCTTTCATATCCAGTAGTTTCGTAGCCATGCACAAGCTATCCACTTCCCCGCTACCCAAGTGTTGGAAAATACTTACTGGAGGAGGTATTGTTCCAGTTACCAACATTATCGAAACCTGTCCGGTAGTTATTTGTAGTAGAGGACTAAGAGCGCAATTTTTGGTACTCCCAATGCCAAATTTTGATATTGTCTTAGGCATGGACTGGCTAAGCCAGAATAATGCTATCTTAGACTGCCGAAAGGGTAGTGTTATCTTTAGACCCCCAGATCACCCAGAGTTCGAATATGTCCGAGGAACCATCGAGCAAGGAGTAGGCCAGACTCCTAGAGCTTACATGGCGATGGAGACAGCACTTCCCTCAATTATAGCAGAGTTCGAGGACGTATTTCCAGAAGAATTGCCAGGCCTACCGCCTGACAGAGAAGTAGAGTTCATTATTGAGCTGATACCCGGAGCTGCACCAGTATCCTCCAATGTATACCGACTGGCGAAGAAGGAGCTTGACGAGCTGAAGCTTCAACTGGAGGAATTACAGATCAAGGGATTTGTTCGTCCTAGTGCATCACCCTGGGGAGCACCAGTGCTGTTTGTACCAAAGAAGGACGGAACATATCGCATGTGCATTGATTACAGAGCCCTCAACGCTCTGACAATAAAAAACAAGTACCCCTTGCCGAGAATTGACGACCTGTTCGATCAACTAACAGGAGCCGTGGTATTCTCGAAGATAGACTTGAGATCAGGCTATCATCAGGTCAAGGTACGGAGGGAAGATATTCCAAATACTGCTATATATATTATATATATATATATCTATATATATACATACTATATAAGTATATATATATATACTCTATATTACAATCATGATATTCACGAACCCTGCCTATTTTTAACAGAAACCAACTTCAGCACAGCCAGTGACCCTCTGTCACCAGCAACCTCAAACCTGACTGTGAGATCAGGTTATCAACACTATTAAGGAGTAGGCAAGTATACCTTGCCAAGTTAATGTTTAAATTCTCAAATACTGTTATATGCTTCTTGTTTCTGAAATTCATATACCAAGAGTACCTGAGACTGCCTCTGGTACAGTCAACTGATACGTTGACAATTAGTGTAAATAACTTAGTCTTACTGACTCACCAACACTGTGAGAGTATCCTGATATTCTCCTAGACCCTATCACGGGAACACGCAACATGGTTGCATTACATATATGGATGTGAGCTGCGTATTTGATTAGCTACCAGTACGTGTGACCCGCATCATGGATTTAGAATAACTCAGAAAATGTACGACTTGACATTTAGTTTCATTGGGATGGAAAAGATAACTAGTAGACGTATGGGAAACCCCCTCCATAAATGTTTTATACCTTCGCACTATGCTCCTTGGAGATGGTCGATTGCAGAGTTCCCTTGAACGGGGGCATATGTGGCATATACTAGTCAGTCACTACGGATTGGTGAATTACGTCAGCATATGTCTAGCCACACATTCCCATGCGTACTACAAGGTCTTTACTTGTATTTCACTTAGAATGGTTAGCACCCTGTATTTATTTATTTTCTTTATTCAGTATTTACATACATGGCATATCATTTTCTGTATCTTGTTATATCCCACTGAGGACCTGGTTCCCTGCCAGATCTAGACGAGGCTTTCTACCCCACTGTGTACGGCCCTGATCAGGAGGCTAGATGTGTTACCGAGGAGGAGCTCGAGGAGACACCCTCAGAGTATGCTTGACCCTAGAGGCCTGCCACCTGGAGATGGAGATGTTTTGATCAGATAGACACTGCTTAGTCTATCTGATTTTTCTGCACTATTATCAGTTTTTGTAGTAGGCTTGTAATCTCACCAGTTGTGTACTGTATCAGACTCAGTTTTATATATATTCAGCACTTGCTTTTCTGACATTTTGTTGTGGATGAGATAGTTTTGCCTGTGTTGTTCTTGTAGTATCTTAGGACAGCGTAGCACGTCCCTATGGGTCTATTCAAAATAGATTAAGCCCTTAGTGACGTGTCAGCTGGCCAGTGACACGTGGCCTAGTTCCTGACATTTTGGGACTGGGGCGTGACATTCCCTATCCATTCATAGGCATAAAGAATTCCTTTAGTCCCATAGAAATCCAGGGGTCCAAGGTTCTTGAAGTATTTGGCATTTTTTGGCTTCAATTGTGGAGGGTGTGGGGCCTCCTTGGTTCGAAGAGCATCCGCAAGGCTGGTTCGGAGGAGGGTGGTTTGCTTCCTCTGGGAATCAATAAGTCCCCGGAATACTACAAGTAGCTGCACTCCATCCATAGTAACAATGTGAGTAACTGGTAGAGGAGGAAGCTCGTAGGTTTCAAACACAGCCTGCTCTATGGTTTCAGATGAGCCTGCTACGGTATTACTTGTCTGAACTATTCTGAAAGTTTTAAGGAACAAAATAATTAGAAATAGTCATTTGGATTCCAAAGAAGATAGAAAATTTACTAAGGTATGATGTCGAGTTTCCTAATCTATGAATGAGTTTTTCCTAAAATCTCCAATCTTAACTTTACGTTCAAACCTAAGACATCGCATTATTCGCGAAGTCGGGACCTGCATGGGCCACCATAAAAATGTGTCACGACCTGCATCCTGTTGATCGGATACGAGTACGTGAATACGTCCATCCTACAACACAGTATCGGCGGTAGTATGCTGTCTAAACCTCTTTTATAATCATCCAACATTCCATATATAATTATCACATCCACAATAATTTCTATTCTAGCTCATTCACAACAGATAAATAAATAGACATGGAATAATGACAAGAAATAGGAAGTACTAGTATATAAAAAAACTATAGTTTTTATACATTTATTCGTCCATAGTTTTAGTACAGGCCAAAAGATAAGTTAAATCAGGGACAACCCGATTAGTATGCCAAAAAGGAAATACTAGTCTAGTTAATTAACTACGCTTCAAAAGTAATCTTTTGAGTAGAAACAGGCTCCTCAACGTGGTCATCTGCTATGTCCTGTGGGCCATAGAAGGTAGGAGCATAGTCTTCATCACTTCCTAATATGACAACGGATCCAGTCAGGATTGGAGCAAGTTCCAATACATGACAAAATTATACTAAATAATCATGATAAATAGTGAGAACTGAAACTAAGTAGCAAGTACTGTAAACCATGAAAATAAAGGAAACATGGATATCACAGGACATAAAAATAAAACTACTACAAGAGGATAAGGAACTACGTGTCATACCTCGATTTTTGCTAAATCGATAATCGTCCCCCGGGCGTGATGTCGTGCATGCGTAAGGCGCGCGTACACAAGGCCTAGGCATAATGATATACTTTAGAACATATGCAACAGAGTACGCAAATAAGATATCATACTGCAGAGATATATAAATGTTCTCTTTATTGATAATGAAAATATGGTTACAGACTCTTGACTCAAAAGTAGTAAGGATGCCGCACGGGCTTACAACTTGGATAAAAAATAAGATAGTCGATCCATACATTATATCCCTTACTAATATTTCAAAAGAGCAAACCACCTTGGGTGCGTGTTAGCACCATCACCTAGGAGCTTCAAAGGAAGGTATGTACGAGCTCCTTGTGATTATGTACTTGAGCTCCAAAAGTTACAACAAGAACCGAATGTCACAACATGAACACTCCAGATCAGTAGAAGATTGGGGGAAGCTTTAGCTCCTAACCACGTCACCGTGGCTCAGGGAACCTACTGCAACGAGGGTCAGTACTTCGAAAAGTACCGGTGAGGGCGAGCTAACCCAACATACCAAATCAATATTGTATTCATGTGAACATGCAACATTATTATTATGTGATCTTTCTATCTTGCCTTAGTTTATTTTTTTATATATATGCGATAGAATGAAAGGACATAACAAAATGTGTCACCGTTCAGTGACTTTTACCTGTGCCGTCTGAACCACATGTATACAACTTACCATGCCTTTCCCTGCCACGAAGACAGTTTAAATATACATAGTGTATTTAAACATAGTGTATATACATAGTTTGTACAGTTTAAATATACATAGTGTATCACTTGGTCGGACGAGAGATGGGTCGACTGTCATTCTACCATAGTGTATCACTTGGTCGGACGAGAGATTGGTCGACTGTCATTCTACTTAGGGTAGCCAGCCATTGGCGGGCGCACAAGCCCATCCAATGCTAGGACTACACTAGCAAATGTTCTACCTGGGTTAAAGCAGTCCCACTGCCCCGGCGACCGTTCGTAGAACAACATCTCTTGTGCATAAGTTATCCTTGACCATGCCTCATCTACAAACTAAGTTATCAAATGAAGCACTTCAAAGCAATATAAGTAAATGAACTTCATGCACATTCCATAGTATAGGCTACCTTGCTTAATGATCACGTTTCAAATTTGTACTACCCATTGAACAATTATAGATAAATAAGTTTTAGCTATAACTGAAACAAGATTTAGCATATGCATAGCAGAATAGCTTACAACAAAGGTATTGAATAGTGACTTTAGGTGACTAGCATTAATTGTTTCAAGTCTACTTCTTTTATCTCGACTCAATTTTATTCGTATAGTATCGTTGATCGGAACGTATAAACGAGTCAGACTACGAAGGATGAAGACTTGGAAGAAGGGCACTAATCGAAAATAAAGCCACTCACAAGTTGGTGAATCGAGAGAGAGAGAGAGGGGAGATCTTCAAGACTCTGCTTGCGCGTTGCCTACATGATCACCTGCACGCACCAATAGATGATCAATATCTCCTGCTTCGGCTCTAAGGGTTCGATACGAAATACGAAATCCAAAGAATGAAGACAGTGAAATCCATCGAAACCGTTCAAGAAAATACAAGTAACAAAACCAACGAGAAAGCAACCAATCGGCATCGAAAACGAGCAAAGAAACCAGTGCAACAGAAAGTCCTCTCTCGACTCTGCCATCGAGTACTTCCTTGAGGCACGATCCGTTGAATATGGGACCTGATTCCGAAGAAACCAATCCATAATGAGGAAAGGATCTTGATTTAATCTGTCCCGATCGAACGATACCAAGTATTTCTTAGCCGCGCTCCCCGAATAGTGGGAACGGGACACTACATCTTAACCATCTAACAAAAATTTTCTTCCTCGAAACTTAGGAATAGAACCTACCCCTAAGAAATAACGAGAAAAACTTTTCCTTCATGTCCGATTCGAGTTCCCAGGTCAATTTCTCGACCGAGTGGTTCCTCCAAAGAACACGCACAAGCGAGACTGTACGATTTCGTAATTGCTTCTTTTTTTATCTAAGATCTGAATGGGCTCTTCGACGTACGACAAGTCTGCCTGTAGATCTAGCTGACCAAAATCTACCACGTAATTTGGGTCATGCACGTGCTTCCTAAGCTGTGCCACATAAAAAATATTATGCATGTCTGACAGGGCTGGTATTAATACAATTTGATAGGCAACTGAAGTGACTCGTTTGAGGAATTTGAACGGGCCAACGAATCTCGGACTTAACTTTTCCTTTACTCCGAATCACATGACTCCTCATATGGGCGAGACCTTCAAAAACACATGGTCACCATCGAAGAACTCAAGGGGTCAACAATGAATGTCGGCATACCTCTTCTTCTGGCTTTATGCTACTTTTAGTCGCTCTCGGATCAACCGAACATTTTGGACTGTTTGTTCAATAGTTCTGGCCCAAGGATATGACGCTCCCCAACTTCATCCCAGTAGATCGGTGACCTACACTTTCGCCCATACAGAGCCTCGTACGGAGCCATTTGTGTCATGCCTCAATCTTCCGCAAGCTCGATCGTCCCTGCTGAACGTGAATCACCACGTTATAACACTCCCGCAGGACAATCATTCTCATCGGGACGTGATGCTGTACGAGCCTGGAGTTGCGCTCGTATAAGACGATATTGTTAAACATCAAAGTTATCATCAAAATAACCAAGTTGCAGCGAAAGTCAAGTATTATGTGCCAAGCACACATCAGAGTATACGCAGCGAATCTCTCGATAGGGTCTAATGAAAATGCCACAAAGAGGAATGCCACAAAGGCGATGCAACACTCTTGCTCTTTCTCTTGCCCACAAAGATACTTACCGTTCATACATCATGTCCTGTATATCCAAGCAGCGCCACTATACCCGCGTACCTGAAATAATGCCCATAAATGTGGGTCAGTACACAGCCGTACTGGTGAGCAGGGTAACCCACTCGTCTAAATCGATACTAAGTAGAAATGTGAATGCAAACAGTTATATTGTGATCTTTCTACTTGAATCTGAGATTCATTTCATGGCAAAGGTATGACATGTTAAGGAAAATTGTAAAGCAGGTTAAGCATGCAAGCATTCAACTAAAGCAAATATACGAGCCGATATATCCAACTCAAAGGAAAACTAGCATACAAACCATCCTACTCAAACCCAAGCAACGCGTGAACCTATCGAATCATGATCCAAGCCTCAATATCCATCCTCAAACCAAGCCACAATCCAATCATCGATATGCACACTCTTACCGAGGCAAGGTGGCCGCCGCATACACGAAAAGCATAAACCAAACCAAACCAAAGCAAACCAACTCTTATCTATATGAAGTCACTGGCAAGCCATAAAGGACTGATCAACTGCAGTTCTACCCGATCCAGCGCTGAGTAGCTAGCCCGCCTGGTCGTATCGAACTACCGGCACCGCGCCCAAGGTACGTTATTATTTGTCTCCTCCATGGCTGAACGGTCCCGGTGCCCCGGAGCATATCCCGTTCGAGGAGAGGAAACCCTGTATGCAACAGGTTGTCCGTGACCAATGCAGACACCAAGTAGGTATGACGAGAGAATCGAGCATTTTTGCCCCACCAAACGATCCTAGACTCATCCAACCAACTATCCATAACCATTCTCCAACTTATATCCCAAGGCTCTATCTCAAGTTATCCCTATAGGCACTATGCCGCTTCGACACAATGCTCCAATTGGTGCAATACCCCTCGCTCATAAAGTTCCGTGGCACAATGCTCCAACAGTGGCACAATGCCCTCGCCAATGCAGTTGTCCGATTTTGAACCACAACTTTATGCTTTGCTTGACAAAGCGCCCAAGTGATACTCGTGCATGGATGTACGCTCGCTCGCCCGAAATATCTCGATGTTCCAACCAAGATATTCCAACTGTCCATGTATAATTCACTTGTTTCTCCAACTGCCCCAAATATAATCCAACTCTAGCTCCAACTGTCCAACGCAAAAACCAACTCAAGCCACAAATCATATCCAACCAAATAACATACACTCTATGCACGCCACAGTATAGTAATTTCCAAGTTTCAGTCCAAGTGTTCAAGCCATTACCTGTGTTCCATATTATTAGGCATGAAGTAGTAGAGGAGAAGGGACAGAGCCCACTCACCAAGTCTGATTCCGTTAAGCATCATGTCTTGCCGATACGGCCGATCCCTTGAACCCGTGGTCCGATGCAAAGCACTATCTACTCAATTGGTATAACCGTGCGAGCAGGTCATGCTCTCCAAATCATCCGACCGATCGGACTAAGAAAGACGACATTATTGCTCCAATCCTGCTATCTCAGTACTGCTCTGAACGAACATCTGATTCCATCGAACTCCGTTTGTGATCTGCACATAAAACCAACTCAAATCAATACTTGTTTCCAAATCCAACAAATTAAAATATAACCAGCTATTGCCTTATTCAATCCGACTCAGCGTAATGCACCGTACGGTTGCGGGATATTACATAATATACCACTTAGAATCAGGTTCATCCTCGAACCATACTAGTATCCATTCCTTATCGTATGTCGCTTGCCCAATTTATAACTCTGCACATATGTATGATCCAGACTCAGGATCAAGAGAATATGTGTATGATCCAGACTAGCGCTGAACGCTCGCACAAATTTCATATTCCCACATCCTTCTTGCAGCTCAATACAAATTTCTCATATCGCTTAGTTTTGGATCATTCACATATTTAAGGTATCCCTGAAATACATGCATTTCAACCAAGCTTAGCGATAGCTAATTTGGATAAGCTACAAGGGTATCTTTATGTCCGAGGCATTCATTCGCTTCACTCCCAATTGAACTAATCCTGATATTTATTCCAACATATTATCACAATCATTATTCTCAAATATGATGACTTTCCACTGACGATCTCTCCACTTGACCCAATCAGTTCGTATTCCAACTCAATCCATCCAACTATTTCTGAATCCACACTAGTACCATCCAAACTCAACTAACCAAACTCTAGCATAACTCCAATCGTACTATGTTCTGCATACACTATCTCCAAATATTATCTCTTGCTCTGAACGATCATCACAACTGATACTACCCTAACTAGGCGACTTACCCAAATATCAAACTATGCTCCTAGATCAGCTCAGCCCAATACCTCTTCCTCAATCTCAATACCTCGCTAGGTGAACATCTATATTGAGGTTTATGTGATCTACGAAGATTTTGCCGCCACGCCATAGGGATAGTGTCGTAACGATTTTAACGTGGACACACTCGCCATAATTCCTAGATTGCGCATGTAATAGTTCTTTGCGGTGCTTCTACTACCTCGAAGCACAGGATATCACCTTCGCCTTCTGTACGAGCATGCATCCTAGACTAACTTTCGATGCATCTTATAGATCTGAGGCACATCTGTCCCTTCCAGTATTGCAATAATTTGATCTGAATGAGCTGCTGCTTTAACTTCAAAAGTTAGTTCCACAGTCGTCAATTCATATGAATGCTATTTCCTTCCAGGGAACGACGAGTCAGAGGCGATGCTATCTTCAAAAAATCTATGACTCCGAATCTCTTCAGTTGACTTAGGCCGTTCCCACCATCGCTTCGATCTTCCAGCTGCATCTTTAGCTGAAGGCTATCCCAAGGATCTCTCAAATCCAACACTCAGTCACTAAGGCCAATCTCCAACATACACCACTCACATCCACCCTCGACGCATTCCCAAATGCGTCGCCACAAGGGTCGTTCTATGGGTCTATACTTTTAATCCCTGATTTGGCAGTCAAGTCGCTAGGGTCAGCTGTCCCGAAGCTACGCTCGATAATTATAAGTCATCTCGATGGACAATTACTATGAACCATGCTATATCTCCTCTGCAAATCTGAGCCATAATAAAACTATTCCATCCGAACGAACTTCTGACTCCGAGAACTTCATGCACTACCTCTGACGAATCTGTCAATCAAACATTGCTTAACCACCTTGAGTCTTACTATCTATCCAAGCCACAAATTGAGAACTGCGCTCGTTGAAACCGTCTTCCATCAATTCGTCGTTATGCCCTGAATCTATCAAATTTTTTGAACTGCCATGTTCGACTTCTCGCACTACCACTTGCAACGATTTCTGAAACCAAAGACTTGCTCCAATTCTTATTCGTATGCCATGTTTCACAGTGCACGTCAAACTTGCTCGAGCAGCACAGTATTTTGCTCCAACGTTGCTCTTTCATTTAGCTATCTTCAAAACTCATCCACCACAATCCTTGCTCTCGTTCCATTCCTTAGCCCGTCTTGATTTCTTTATGTTCCGATTATTCCACACTCTTTCAATGCCTCGTGCATCAGTTCCAACATAAAACTCAAATCCATATTGCCTTTACTTGTTGCCTCAATCCGCCTTAGTACTGCAAGTGTTAACTTCCAATCCGACTTAACATCAACTAGACTTGCTCTATGCTCGTTCATATCTTCCGAAGAATCCGTCTACCATTGTTGCACTATTTTGCCAAATTTTACTTCCGCTAAACGTAAGTCAAACTTCTTGAGCGCTAATATCCAAAATCTTTCAAGTTCGTACGAATCCATCACATGGCCCCTCCAAACCAAATCGTGTTTCATTACTCAACAACAGCTTTAATGAGTTTCCAAAATTCGTAGTCCGTACTTGCTATCATTCGATTCACCAATCGCTCACTTAAGGGTACCCCAACTGTTCGTTCCTCATGCTCAACTCTCTTTTTGTATCCATGAATTCTCCACCGAACTTCCAATTCGTACAAGCGAACTCTGATATTCAGCTTTCCATCTGATCGATCTCAATTTGTTTCCAATACTTGGTCTGCCTCAATCCTTCAAAATTTTAAACACTCCTTTCATTGTTTGTTCCATTCTCGTCCATCACTCAAGTCCAATGATACTTCCATTTGCACAAGTCCGTTCTCGATTGCTCAACTCAACATTCGCTTGCTCCATTTTTCATTCTTCCTAACTCAGTCGATGTGCACCAACCAACTTATATTTTTATTACCCGTGTCTATTGCAGCAATTCCATTCATGTCAATCCAAAATATTCTAATGCTTTACTCACTATGTGGTATACCATATACCACTCCGAATCAAGTTATCACAATTCCTTTGCACTGATCCAAGATCTGTTCGTACCATACATTCTGCGTGATCATGCCATTCCCAACTCAAGTCTGACACAAAACTCAGCCAACGCATGAACCATCCAATTCTTTTGTCAATCTCGCTAAGCAACTTGTACCATGTTCCATTCTCAATACTTTCAACTATTCTCAAACCGTCTGATACTTTCGCTACACGAGCAACCCGTACAACGATCTCTTCCAAGTAATCTAACCCAATACCCAACTGATCCACACATTTGCTGTACGAGCAACTCATGCAACGCTATTCTGATATCCCCAAGCCAACTTAAACCTGTTCATCCAATGCTCTATGTGATATACCCAGCCAAAAATCAAACTCCATCCAATATATTTGCTACATGATCAACTCGTGCAACGATCCATTCTTATTCGATGCTTCTACTCACAATATGCCACATAACTAATCTCGTCTGCCAACCAACTGCTTCACCGATGCAACCAGAATCTCATGAATGACAAGCCAAACCAAAGTAATGACACACCTCTCAACTTGCTGCATAAATGCAACAACGCCCAATGATACTAAGCGATATACCAAAAACCAACGAAAGCAACGCAACGAAGGACAACATGCACCCACAACCTACAATTATAGACTTATTGTATGAAAAATCCAATGTGGCACCGAGTAGAGCCAAGAGCTAAACGACACGCAGAAGCTATTTAAAGTTTATGATGAAGCGAAGGACCAAGTCCGAGGAAATGAACTAGGCGCTCTGATACCAATATGTATGCCCCAATCTTCCGCAAGCTCGATCGTCCCCGTTGAACGTGAATCACCATGTTGCAATGCTTCCGCAAGACAATCGTTCTCATCAAGACGTGATGCCGTATGAGCCTGGAGTTGTGCTCGCACTAGGCGATGTTATCAAACATCAAAGTTATCATCAAAACGACCAAGTTGCAGCGAAAGTCAAGTATTGTGTGCCAAGCACACATCAGAGTATACGCAACGAAGCTCTCGATAGGGTCCAATAAAAATGCCACAAAGGAGAATGCCACAATGGCGATATAACACTCTTGCTCTTTCTCTTGCCCACAAAAGTACTTACCGTTCATACATCATGTCCCGTATATCCAAGCAGTGCCACTACACCTGCGTACTTGGAAAAAAATACCCATAAACGTGGGTCAGTACACAGCCGTACTGGTGAGCGGGATAACCCACTCGTCTAAACCGACACTAAGTAAATAGTGAATGCAAACAGCTATATGGTAATCTTTCTACTTGAATTCTAGATTTATTTTATGGCAGAGGTATAACATGTTAAGAAAAACTATAAAGCAGGTTAAGCATGCAAGCATTCAACTCAAGCAAAATATACAAGCAGATATATATCCAACTCAAAGAGAAACTAGCATGCAAACCGTCCTACTCAAACCCAAGCAACACGTGAACCTATCAGATCATAATCCAAGCTTCAATATCCATCCTCAAACCAAGCCACAATCCAATCATCGATATGCACACTCTTGCCGAGGCAAGGTGGCCGCTGCCTACACGAAAAGCATAAACTAAACCAAACTAAAGCAAACCAACTCTTATCTATATGAAGTCACTGGCAAGCCATAAAGGACTGATCAACTGCAGTTCTACCCGATCCAGCACTGAGTAGCTAGCCCTCCTGGTCGTATCGAACTGCCGACACCGCGCCCAAGGCATATTACCATTTGTCTCCTCCATGGCCGAACGGTCCCGGTGCCCCAAGCATATCCAGTTCGAGGAGACGAAACCCTGTGTGCAACAGGTTATCCGTGACCAATGCAGACACCAAGTAGGTATGACGAGAGAATCGAGCATTCTTGCCCCACCAAACGATCCTAGACTCATCCAACCAACTATCCATAATCATTCTCCAAATTATATCCCAAGGCTCCATCTCAAGTTATCCCCATAGGCACTATGCTGCTTCGACACAATGCTCTAATTGGTACAATACCCCTCGCTCAGAAAGTCCCGTGGCATAATGCCCCAACAGTGGCACAATGTCCTTGTCGATGCAGTTGTCCGGTTTCGAACCACAACTGCACGCTTTGCTTGACAAAGCGTCCAAGTGATACTCGTGTATGGATGCACACTCGCCTGCCCGAAATGCCTCGATGTTCCAACCAAGATATTCCAACTGTCCATGTATAATTCACTTGTTTCTCCAACTGCCCCAAATATAATCCAACTCTAGCTCCATCTGTCCAGCGTGAAAACTAACTCAAGCCACAAATCATATCCAACCAAATGACGTACACTCTATGCATACCACAGTGTAGTAATTTTCAAGTTTCAGTCCAAGTGTTTAAGCCATTATATGTGTTCCATATTATTAGGCATAAAGGAGTAGAGGAAAAGAGACATAGCCCACTCACCAAGTCTGATTCCGTTAAGCACCCTGCCTTACTGATACGGCCGATCCCTTGAACCAGTGATCCGATACAAAGCACGATCTACTCAATTGGTATAACCGTGCGAGCAGGTCGTGCTCTCTAAATCATCCGACCGATCAGACTAAGGAAGACGGCATTATCGCTCCAATCCTGCTATTCTAGTACTGCTCTGAACGAACATCTGATTTCATCAAACTCTATTTGCGATATGTACATAAAACCAACTCAAATCAATACTTGTTCCTAAATCCAATAAATTAAAATATAACCAGCTATTGCCTTATTCAATCCGACTCAACGTAATGCACCGTGCGGTTGCGGGGCATTACAATTTGGATGCTGGACTGATAAATATTGTTATATGCAAATTCGACCAACGGTAGGTGGATGTCCCAACTTGACTTTGAATCGATTGCACAGAGACACAACATATCTTTGAGTGCCTGATTCACCCACTCTGTTTGGCCATCGGTTTGAGGATGGTAGGCTGAGCTAAACTTTAACTTGGTCCCCATCGCTGATTGAAGGCTCTCCTAAAAATGTGATAGGAATCGTCCGTCCTGATCTGATACTATAGAAACTGGCACTCCGTGCAGCCGAACTATCTCGTCAAGGTAGGTCTGGGAGAGGCGATCGATGCTCCAAGTAACTTTAATAGCAATAAAGTATGGTGACTTGGTTAACTGGTCGACGATGACCGAGACTACATCGTTTCCCCATTGCGTCTTTGGCAAGTCAATAATGAAGTCCATGCTTATGTTCTCCCATTTTTATTTCGAGATAGCTAAATTCTGCATCTCTCCGTTCGGTCTCTGATGTTCTGCTTTTACCCTCTGACAGGTTATGCATTGCGATACAAAGAGCATCATATCTCTCTTCATACTGTGCCACCAGAAAATAGTGTGAAGGTCTTTATACATCTTCGTTCTTCCGGGATGGACTGTATAGGCTGCATAGTGAGCTTTCGCAAGGATCTCCTTTCTGAGTTCTGTGTCGTTGGGGACGCATAGCCTTTCCTTCACTCACAACACTCCATTCTTATTTACTGCAAAGTCCTTCGCCTTCCCCGCTAGGATGTACTCGCGCATTTTCCTTAGGAATGGGTCGTCCCTCTGAGTAGATATGACTCTCTCTAACAGGTTGGGTACGAATCGCATCTGACCAACTCGTGCGCCACGATATCGAATTCGGAGTTCAATGTCCATTTCCTCAAAGTCCCTTTGTAACCTGTGATCAACGGACATGGATCCCGTAAATATTCGACTCAACGCATCCGCTACAATATTTTCTTTATCAGGTGTGTAGTCGATCGTCAAGTCATAGTCTTTGATTAATTCAAACCAACGTCGTTGTCGTAGGTTAAGGTCTGTTTGGGTGAATAAGTACTTTTAGCTTTTGTGATCAGTGTAAATTCGGCAAGCCACTCCATAGAGGTAGTGTCATCACAATTTTAGCGTGAACACAATTGCCGCTAGTTTCAGGTCATGCGTAGGATAATTTTTCTCTTATTTTTTTAGTTGTCTAGATGCGTAGGCTATCACCATATCCTGCTGCATGAGTACACACCCCAAGCCATGTCCTGATGTAGTGCCCCGCTCCGTGTAGGCACTATGTACAAGTGATATCGCTTTGCTTGCTCGAGCGAAAGTCTTCTGGGAGAGTTCCCGATCGAACGACAAGACGATTGATCTATGTGAGTGGGCAGAAACTTCATTCTCTGATTCTTGCACGCCTTAATAATGAGTCTGGGTTTTTGAATGATTGTTCTAAGAAGATAGTTTCATACGAAGAAGGATAGAACCTGCCTCTGCATGATAATAAGAGAACTCATATAGCTTGTCATTGAAATGAATCTGCTTGCTTAACTAAAGAACTCTAATGCTTGTCTATAAAGAGATAGAGATAAAACCATTGCCATGCTAAGAAGAGATAGAAATATTGTATGCTTAGTTACACGGACACCGCTTTCGAATAAACCGCTGCCATGCTAATAGACAAGAGAAATAGATGTTTATATGTTTCCATCGTATATGCTAAAGAAAGAGTAGAACTGCATACTTAGTTAAAGAGATAGAGAACTGTTTCTATACTTGCTTGCTTAAGTAGAGATTTTTATATATTTCCATAGAAGTTATCGAAATGCTTGAACGGTATCAGAGAAATGGCAGCCAGTCTGCATAAGAGATCAAAATGTCGGCCTGTCCGCACAGAGACAAGAGACAGAGAGAGAAGAGATTGAATATATGCTTGTTATTGAACTGATGCATCCATATAGAGTTTATCTGATAGAGTTGCATTCATGCATTGGTCTTAGACAACTTGTGCACTAGGGAAAATCCCATGAACGATTTTTCGGGGCGCTGGGGACCGTTCATCCTGGGGGGGATTAGAGGAATACCTGAGACAAAGAAGTCCTCGCGATCAAGGGGTATTCATGTCTATTAGATATCTGGTTCATGTGTCAAAGCAACTAAGTATATGAGTGAGTATACCTTAGTGCAATGCTGGGCCATGATAACACCGCTTCTAATCTTGAGGATTGAAGAAGGAGACTCATGGACCATCATATAGTTAGGTCGCATGCTAGGATTCAGCCTTCTTGCATACCTAATTGTTTGATGCAGAGACGGACAGAGAAAGAGATAACCTTATACATATATGTTTATGCAAATTCTTGCTAACTTGTATGTCTGCTGCAGGAATAACCGCTCGACGAAAGGGTAAGAATCACTGAATAAGTGATATGCATGCTATCAAATATGCTCTTATGTATTAAATGCTTGTATAGAGAAGTCTATTTTTCATATATGCTTCCATCTTGTTCACACGATAAGATGTTGCTAATAAGAGAAAGATAGAGATGCATAGTGAGATGCTAAGAAAATAGTCCACTAGATGCTTGCTAAAGTCTTTAGAGAAATGCCTATGATTCTTGAGATACGCTGCGCACTAAAGATAGTACATGAATCTTGCGTATCGTATATGAACTGCTTGTCTTGCCTGCTTGCTTGTATATCAAATATGAACTCTGATTTCAAATATATTTTCAAAAAGAAGTAAACTGACTCAAATCCTGTGCTGCATGAAATGAACATAGGTAAAAGTAGAAAGATCACTAGTAATGTATATTTTGCCATATGCTTACTTAGTGTTGGTTTCAGAAAATGTTGCTTCTGTTCATTGATTTTAGACTCACCAGTACTTTCTCCAAAGTGCTGACCCACCAACAGTTTGTTTATTCTCAAGTGTTGGATCATCCGAGAAAGTGATAGCCGTGCCTCATCCTCAGGACCCAAAAATCTAGAGTCGATGCCTTGAGCCGTATCGAGATTGCTTTGAGCTACTTTTGTATAGAGGGACATAATGTATGGAATGGTATTATTATAATCAAGAGAGAGAGCTTGAGCAAACTGTAATCTCGGCCAAGCGCCATTTGTAACACATCTTGATTATCAATAAAGAGCTTATTTTTATATGCCATTGTGTTTTTTATTTTTTCTGCAACATATGTGCCGCTGCTCCTGTCTTGTATAGCTTACTTGCCCTTGTTCAAAGCTTTGGCCTTGTGCAATCGCACTTTAGGCTTGCACGATATCGTGCCCAAGCAAGGACGATCGGTTCCGTAGGAACCAAGTGAGGACGAACGGCCCCCTGCGGGACCGGGGCATAACACCTGACGCATCGCTGAATATTTGGAATCCCGAGGTCTCGTTTGGTAGTACAAGTAGTGGGGAAGAGGTGAGGCGTTGCTTTAACTCTTGAAATGAGGCTTCACAGTTGGTGTACCACTCGAATACAACTCCCTTCTGTATGAGGCGAGTCAGAGGTGATGCTAACTTGGAAAAGTCTTTCACGAAACGCTTGTAGTAGCCCGCTAGCCCAAGGAAGCTTCGAATCTCACCGACGGATGCAGGCCGCTTCCACTCGACAATGACTTCAACTTTCTTTGGATCGACTGAAATACCTCCCGTAGAAATGATGTGCCCGAGGAAAGATACACTGCTCAGCCAGAATTTGAACTTACTCAGTTTTGCGTATAGCTTGTTGTCCCGAAGAGTCTGTACCATGGTCCGCAAGTACTCTGTATGTTCCTCCCTATTCTTCAAGTACACCAAGATATCATCAATAAAAGCTACTACAAACTTGTCGAGATATGGCTAGAACACACGATTAATTAAGTCCATAAAGGCGGCAGGGGTATTGGTCAATCTGAATGATATTACCAAAAACTCATAGTGGCCGTAGCGAGTGCAAAAGGCTGACTTCGGCACGTCGTCTGGCTTGATCTTGAGCTGATGGTAACCCGAGCGAAGATCAATTTTCGAGAATACCGTCGCACCTTGTAGTTGATCAAAGAGGTCATCGATCCTAGGAAGGGAGTACTTGTTTCGAACAGTGGCCTTGTTCAATTCAAGATAGTCGATGCAGAGCCGCATTGAATCATCCTTTTTTTTACGAATATTACATGAGCGTCCCACGGAGACACGCTAGGACGAGTATACCCATGATCTAACAATTCTTGCAACTGAACCTTTAACTCTTTTAGTTCTGCAGGGGCCATTCGATATGGAGCTTTGGAAATTGGTTGAGTCTCTGGAAATGTATTAATAGTGAACTCTATCTCTCGGTAGGGCGACATGCCAGGCAACTCGTCGGGAAACACATCAGGAAAATCTGCCACAACGGAAATAGACTCTACGTTTGCTCAATCTCGCTGTGTGTCTCGAATGGATGCCAAGTACCCATGCAGCTGAAATGTATCATCCGTCGAGCAGACATTACAGAGATCACCATGCAGGTATGTCACGCCCTAGTCCCAAAATACCGAGGGACTGGATGCGTGATTATGGCCAGCAGCATACACCGATGGACATACCCAATTTAATGGATCCATCGGGCATACTTAAGCTGTATTACATCAGTCAGGGTTTTACTATTCTCATCCACAGATATAAGATAGCAATATCAGCAAAGAAATATAATAAACATCAACCAGTCCAAGTAAATGAAATCGGGGAACAACCCGATATTAGTCTGTTACAATATTCTCATAAACATGAATTAAAGAGTTTAATTAAACAGGAAATAAAGACTATTTTTCATATTTGACTGAGCATGGCGAAGCAATTGTTCAGGAGAAGTCCTCAGCGATCACCTCGTCCTCAGCTACGGGTACTGTTCCGTGAAAAGCACCTGTTCCGTAGACCTCTGGATAAACCTCGTCTGCAAATCCTGGGGACATAATCCGGATCCAGGTCCTCAGGGGACATAGCAAGGTACAGAAAACACAAGCCAAAATAAATGCAGTAAAACAGTTAATGAAACAATAGGGTCAACTATATATCCATCTATGTGAAATGCAAGTTGAGAGCATCACTAAAACTTAGGCTGATACCACTACAAGCTCTGTGTCGGGGAGCCGGTAGCAGCTATACTATGAATTTTACTATGTGTTTACTATGGATTTATATATATAATCAGCCTGTAGCCTGTGTGTCTCTCCCCACCCAATGTAATCATACATATCATGTCCACGATGTCTCATGTCCACGTCACGTACGATCATATCTAATACAGTATGTCATACTATGTCTATGAACATAATATCTAGGAATATAATGTCTAAGTCATAAATCCTGGAACCTACACAGAATCACCTTGAATATTTCAGGAAGATCCTGTCTCATGCTCTGTGTCAGGTGTCCTGGGTAATAAGTACTTGATAGGGCAAGTACAAGAATATAAATGTCACGATATCCATCTCTAAATGACATTGTCCAACCCCGCGTACGGTGTTGGCACCCGACTATGATCGGACGCTAAGCAAGTCACACGGCCCTAGGGTTGAGCATGTACAACAGATATAATTAAGTCCAAGTACTATGTAATAAAGACTACAAGTTGGCAAGGTACACTTGCCTGGGTTTTCAGCTCCAATTGTCGCTCTGGCTACAGCTGGATTTGCAGGCAGTACTCCGGATGCTGAAATAAATATCACCATCAGGTCCAGAAAATATTAATCAGCTAGGAACGCCTGTCCTTGAGTCTAATTTGGAGACAAGGGCAAAAACGTCAATTTCGGGTCAAGACGGGGTCCAGATGTGGGCCGCTTTGCACCGAAAAATGCGTCAGGGTCAAAGGTCTCCAAATCAGTCCAACTTAGTGTCAACAGGTCAGGAATGATGATAGGAACCCAACGGAACTTCCAGAATTGGATTCCGATGAGCCGTTCTCAAAATCGCCCGTCGGGTGGAGCCTGTGGGGCCCACGACACGCGATTTTGTCAACGTTCTCAGAATCGAACCAAACTTGACCGACAGGACCAGCGTATTGCTACGAGTCCGATGGTATAAGTTTCGTCTCGATCCGATGTGTGTACACTAAGTTACAGCAAGATTCAGAAAAGTCGGATACGGGATGATGTCCGCGGATACGTACTGATTCCGGTGTGCATGCACATCCGAATCAGCTTCTGCGAAATCTCGCACGTCCGTATCAACGACGCGCACGTATCTGTGAAGACCGCACGCGACCAAGTCATCCCGTTTGGCGGGACGTACTCGATTCCGGGGTGAAACAGGGCTTAGTTTTTTCTGTTTTTGGATCGCGGTGTGCGATCACCATAGGACGCGATGCCCTGAGCGGTTTGTTCGGGCACCGAGAGGGTCATACAGGCTACACGATACAATTTACGAAATCGAATTCTGAGCTACGAGCAAAAAAATTATGGGTACCTGAAGTGGTCCGAGAAACCGAGACAAAATCGTGTCCGACACGACACTGTGTCCTGTGTCAACACTGTTCTTGTGTCCGGCTGAGCTGAATCGTGTCCTGCTGTGTCCTCAGTTAGGTTTATTGTGTCCGGCTAGGGCACCCGTGTCAGGCCGCTGGAAGCGGGGTTCAGGCCGGCGGAGGTCGGTGGAAGCTCGGGGAGGTCCTGGGCGGCCGGGCGGCGAGGTCCGGAGGCATCAGCAAGGGTTCAGGCGGGCGGCAGCTGCTCTGGACGGAAGAGGAGGTCGGGGGAGAGGTGTCTGCGGTCAGGGGAGGCCGGAGGAGGGCTGAGGAGGGTGGCCTGGAGCGAGGCGGAGCTGCTGGGACGTCGACGGTGGTGCTAGAGGGCAGCGCTGGTGTCGGGGTGCTCGGGTATTGCCGGAGAAAGGAGGGAAGTGGACTGAGGGCTGGGTTCGTGAGGAATTTATAAGGGGCGGCCGGAGCTGGAGGGTCGGGGGTTGGCGAAAGTCGAAGGGGAGAAGCCGGAGAAGAAAGGGCAGCCGGTCGGAGGAGCGGAAGCGGCAGGGACGGCCGGCGTCGGCGGGAGGCGAGGGGTCGTGCGGCTGAACGGTTGGGAGGGGAGAGGTTATCGGGTCGGGTGGCTGACGGGTTCGGGTCTGACGGACCCGACCCGATCCGAAATCAAATATGCGGGTCGGTTTCGGGCTAGCGGGTCGGGTCTGGATTCAACCCGGATCCGACCCAATAAGGAATTTGGTTTAAATAAAAACCCGGTTTGGTTCAACTTGGTTTGGTTTAAAAACCCGGTTTATTTTAGTTTAATTAATTAAATTAGTATTTAGGGCTTTAAAAATTCATCCGGGGTCCAATAAATTCCCAGAAAATTATCCTATGTCTGGTTTTCTATTTTACACCATAAAATATTATTTTTATAATATTTTAATATTATTTATTAATATTTAAAAATCTTTTAATCATTAAAACACCTTAATTTAATTTCAGAAAAATCCAAGAAAATTCCAGAAAATTATAAAAATCCAAATTTAAAAATTCTTGAAAATCAGGGGGATTACAAGGTACTCGGCGCTCTCGACGGTGGACTGTACGCATAACAAAATTCTATCTCTCCACGTAGACGAAATACGACTTTCTTTTCTGTACAATCAATGGTAGCCGAGTAAGCGTCGAGCCAATCCATCCTCAGAATGATGTCGTAGTCCCTGATGTCTAAGAGTATCGCATCAAGTGATAATTTCCTTCTTCTGATACAAATGTTACCTTCATGACAAACTAAGTGAGGCGAAAATTTTACGCCCGATGGAGTACTGACGCTAAGGTTTCGGCCTAGCGGTGTCATAGATAATATGTTCTCAGTGGCAAAATTTGCCGCAATGAAACTATGTGTGGCACCAGAATCAAATAATACTCGAGCAAATACATTATTGAAAAGTAATATACCGGACACCTTCATGTTTTATGTGAACGTCTCTTCCCGAGTCAGAGCATAGACCCGGCCTTGAGCATTCTGCGATGCTGTCTGGTTCGCTCGAGGTGCTTGACCCTGATCTTGAGGCTGACAATTTGGTTGTCGCTGATGGTTTGGTCCTCCCTCCCGACAGTTCACTGCCATATACCCCGGGTGGCCACATTTAAAATTTGCTCCACTGAACACTCGACTATTTTGAGCGATGTGTCCGACAAGATTACACAGTTGCAAACGAGCTCACTACCTCTCCCTGGGTTTATACCCTGATTACCGCCATTGTTGGGATGCTTTGATGCGTTGTTACCTCCTGCGTTGTTAGGGCGCTTGTGATAGAAATTTTGTACAGCGCCGGTGCGAACTGGGGGGTACTGTGGCTCTAGGGAGAGGGCGTGGTTTAGAGACTCCCGCATAGTATGGTACTAGGGGACGATGACATGGACATGAATAGAAGGTCGCAATCCTATTTTAAATCGTCGAGCTCAACTTTTGGCGCTACCGATATGAGACTTGGCAGAAAATTTAAGCCTGTTGAATTTTGTGGCATACTGTCGCACCGTCATATTTTCTTGCTGAAGATGTGTAAATTCGTCTTCTTTCTCACGAAGGACTATGGGTGGAAGGTACTCCTCTTCGAAGGCTTTACGGAACACGGACCAAGAGATAGTCGTCTTGTTATCTTCACTCAAGATAGCATGTTTATGCACATCCCACCAATCATGTACATTTAAACGGAGCTGAAGCTGAGCGCAAGCAACTCTCTTTGTCTCATCCATGTGAAGCACTTCAAAGTGGTCCTCTAGCTCAACCAGCCAATCCAATGCCACAGAGGGGTCCCCAGTCCCTTTGAAGGTAGCATGCCACATCTTCTTAAACTCTGAAATTTGAAGGATGGAGCCCTTCTAGTATGAGGGCGGAGGTTCCTGAGAGCCTTGCAGTCCCGCGATCTCGGCTACAACTGGCACTATCGCGACGGTCGTTGATGCAGAATGGTTGTTGGTGACAAGTATCGTCACAATCGTTTGCAGGTTATTCATTTTCTTTTGTTATGCCTTAGCCTGAGTCCGCTGCATTTGAAATTGAGCCTCAATCCGGGACTCGAATTGGCTTTGACGTAATTTTGCCTGTCTCTGTTGCGTTTTCATCAAACACATCATCCGCTCGAACGGATCGACAGAGGGCACGACTGCTGGACTTCCTGAGTTGTCCGAAGTACCGGAACTGCTCCCTTGCACCTGCACCACTACCTGCACTTTTGCATCCGGCTCTGACGCCGTTCCTTAAAAGAAAAATAACTTACATCAATCTCAAAACATATTATGGACTCACTGTATGGAACGTATCTTATTTTGGCCAAGCGAATTCAAGAGTTCAACTAGGAGGGACAAGGTCGTTTCAAGAAAACTCTTTTGACACGAAGGTCAAAGGATCTGAAGCCATGCTCTGATACCAATATATCATGCCCCAATTTTTTCTAAATCGATAATCGTCCCCTGGACGTGATGCCGTACACGCATAAGGCGCATGTACACAAGACCTAGGCATAATGATATACTTTAGAATATATGCAACATAGTACGCAAATAAGATATCATACTGCAGAGATATAAAAAAGTTCTCTTTATTGATAATGAACATCTGGTTATAGACTTGACTCAAAACTAATAAGGATGTCGCACTGGCTTACAACTTGGATGCAAAATGAGATAGTCGATCCATACATTACATTTCTTACTAATTGTCATGCCCCAGTCCCAAAATATCGAGGGACTAGACACGTGGCAATGGCCAGCAGCACACACCGATGGGTAAACCCAATTTAATGGACCCATCAGGGTGTACTTAAGCTGTAAAACAATAATAAGGGTCTATGGTACTAATCTCATCCACAGAAATAAATACAATCAATATGAAATATATAGCAACGTCAAGTCTCAATAAAACATAATTCAGGGAACAATCCAATAATAAGTCTGATATAATGGTTCAACGGACCAGAAATGAAAGAGTCTAACAATAACAAATACTGAGTATAGATTAAGCAAATACTCGGGAGAAATCCTCGGCTATCACCTCGTCCTCGGGGATCGGTTCAGCTCCAGTGTCTGGTCCTGCTCCTGCTCCATATACCTCCAAATAGAACTCCTCTATTAAACCTGGGGACATAATCCGGATTCCAGGTCCTCAGGGGACATAGCAAGTTACAAGAATAACTCAAGCCAAAATAAATGCAGTACAATAATAAATGAATCAATAGGATAAACTATATAACCGGCTAAGTGATATACAAGTTGAGAGCATTACTAGAACTCAGGCTGAGACCACTACAAGCTCGGTGTCGGGGAGCCGGTAGCAGTGATATCACTAGTAGAGTGCCTAGCTCTGATGTAGAGTCTAAGGCCTCACAATAATAAATATATATATATATATATAAATCAGCCTATAGCCTGTGTGTCTCTCCCCACCCAATGTAATCACACGTCTCATGTCCATGACACGCAAGATCATATCTAATGCAGCAAGTTATAATGATATCTATGCCTGTGTATAAAGTATATGTCACGAATCCTGTATCCTATATAGAATCACCATGAATATCTTAGGAAGATTCTGTCTCATGAACAGTATCAAATGTCCTATGGTATGACGTACTTGACAATGCAAGCACGAAGATATATATAGGGTCGCAATATCAATCTCTAGTGACGTTACACGACTCCGCGTACGGTGCCGACACCCTAATGTTATTTGGACACTAAACAATGTGATCATACGGTCCTAGGTTGAACAGGTACATCATGTAATTAAATCAAGAGAATAATACAAAGCAATTTACTGCAAGATTGGCAAGGTACACTTGCTTGGGGTTTGATTTTCAATTACTACTCTGGTATCAGCGGGATCTGCAAGTACTCCTCCGGTTGCTGAAATAAATACTAATATCATGTTCAGAAGATATCAAATAGCTAGAATTGCCTGTCCATAAGTCCAATTTGGATACATGGACAAAAGTGACAGTTTTTGGTCAAAGCAGGGTCCACATGTGGCCCGCTTCGCACCAAAAAACGTGCCTGAGACAAAATTCTCCAAATTCGTCAAACTTAGTGTCTACAAGTCCAGAACGATGATACAAACCCAACAGAATATCCAGAACTGGATTCTGATGAGCCAATCACAAAATCGTCCGTCAAGTGGAGCCGTGGGGCACACGATACGAGATTTTGTCAACCTTCTCAGAATTGAACCAAACTTGGGTCACAGGACCAACGTATTTCTACGAGTCTGATAGGGACAAGTTTCGTTTCGAAACGACGAGCGTACACGAAGTTACAACAAGTTTTAGAACATGGCCGATACGGGGTTTTGTCGACGGATACGCGTTGATTTCGGTGTGCACGCACATCCAAATCAACTTTTGCAAAATCTCACATGTCCGTATTGTCGGAGCGCACCTTTCGGTGAAGTTCGCACACGACCAAGTCGCCTCATTTAGCGGGGTACACCCAGTTCCGAGAAAAAATAGTATTTTAAATACCAAGTTTTTGGTCATTTTTACCCTCGAATAACATGCAAATTACAGCTCAATAAATTAAACTAAAATAGGGTTTTATAACTTGGTCATATGGTCTAAATTACTGTTTAAGTGAATTTTGAAAACATTTATCAGGTTGCACGCAAAATGATCGTGAACTGGGGAGTTCGGGATAAATTCTAAATTTTCAGAAATGGAGATTTATTTTTTTGATTTTTATCGCAGTTTGCGACCGACACAGGACACGATACGCCGAACTGATGGCAAATGTTTCGAGGGGGTTACACAGCGAACATGTCACAGCAGACGGTTTGGAAAATGAGGCGGCGAGGCGAGAGAAAAAACTCACCGTAACGTGGAGTCAGAATTGACTAAAAATTACGCGTATACGCGGTGGCGCGACGATGCTCGGCCGGCGGGCTCGCTGGCGACGGCTGCTTGGTCGGCCTGCGGCAGCGCTTGAGTCGCCGGGGAAGCAGCGATTGGGTCATCGTCGTCGGGAATGGCGAAGAAGCGGTGGTGGCTGTGGATGGTGATGATGATGGGGGTTCGGCGGGTTTAAATAGGGGAGCTCGATGACGGTTTGGGAGGTGGTCGGTCGGCAGGGAGGTAAGGTGTCGGCTGTTAGGGAAGGCGCTGGGGCTCGGGGTGAACGGCTTGCCGGCCGGTGGGGGAGTCGTACGGGCGGGAAGGCGGAGCGGCGGTCGAGTGTACCCGGAGAGGAAGCGGCGGGGATCGGGGAAAATTAATTGGGTTACTATAACACTAGGCGGGTCGGGTTTGGATGCGGGTTCGGGTATGAATCTGACCCGACCCCTTAGGGTTTGGGCCCGATTCAGTACATATTGGTTTGGTTTATTTAGGGTGTTTTAAACCGGTTTTATTTGGTTTATTTTAAAATATTATTTTTAGGTCTTTAAAAATAGTTTTTGGGTCCAATAAATTCTCAAAAAATTGCAGTAAGTCTAATTAATTATTTTACATCCAAAAATATTATTTTTATATTATTTTAATATTTAATAAAATCACAAAAATTAATTAATACCAGAATACATTTATTTTAATTAGAAAAAAATCACTAAAATTCTCGAAAATTTATTTTTAATTCTTAAAAAATTTGGGTGTTTACACTAATATTTCAAAAGAGCAAACCACCTTAGGTGCGTGTTAGCACCATCGCCTAGTAGCTTCAAAGAAAGGTATGTACGAGCTCCTTGTGATTATGTACTTGAGCTCCAAAAGTCACAACATTAACCGAAAGTCACAACACGAACATGACATATTAGTGGAAGATTGGGGGAAGCTTCAGCTCCTCGCCGCGTCGCCATGGCTCGGGAAACCTGCTGCAACGAGGGTCAGTATTTCAAAGTTCGAAAAGTACCGGTGAGGGCGAGCTAACCCAACATACCAAATCAACAATGTATTCATGTGAACATGCAACATTATTATTATGTGATCTTTCTATCTTGCCTTAGTTCAATCTTTTATATATATGCGATAGAATGAAAGGACATAACAAAATATGCCACCGTTCGGTGACTTTTACCTGCGTCGTCTGAACCACCTGTACACAACTTACCATGGCCTTCCCTGCCACAAAGACCTAGTTAGTTTGCACAGTTTAAATATACATAGCGTATCACTTGGTCGAACGAGAGATGGGTCGGCTGCCATTTTGCTTCGGGTAGATAGCCCTTGGCGGACGCACGAACCCATCCAATGCTAGGATTACACTAGCAAATGTTCTACCCGGGTCGAAGTGGTCCCAGTGCCCCAACGACCATTCATAGAACAATATCTTTTGTGCACAAGTTGTCCTTGACCATGCCTCATCTACAAACTAAGTTATCAAATGAAGCACTTCAAAGCAATATAAGTAAATGAACTTTATGCACATTCCATAGTATAGGCTACCTTGGAAGAAGCTTCAGCTCCTCGCCGCATCGATAAAGAGAAAGGAGATCTTCAAGACTCTGCTCGTGCCTTTTGGAACTTGTATAATCATCCGGAGCTCATGCACCCCTTTTTATGCAGTTCCGAGGAAAGGCGATAGCTTCGCCTGAAGGTGTTTATTTACTTTTGAAGTTCTAGTAAAGGATGTAATATATGTAACGACTATCTCATTTTTCTCCATCTTGTAAGCCCGCGCGGAACCCCTTACCTTTGAGTTAAGAGTCTGTATCAAAGATGTACATTATCAATAAAGAAAACTTTTCTTTGTGTCAACTTTAAATATTTATCTTCCGAACTCTGCTGTTGTGTTTCTAAATATATATCTTTATGCTAGGCCTTGTGCGGACGGGCCTTACGCTCGCACGACATCATGCCCGGGGGACGGTTAGCGATTCTAAGAAACTGGGGCATGACATATTGGTATCAGAGCCTCATCGAACCACGCTTTCGCGATCTCGGCTACAACTGGCATTATCGCGGCGGCCGTTGATGCATAATGGTTGTTGGTGACAAGTGTCGTCACAATCATTTGCAGGATATTTATTTGCTTCTGCTGTGCCTCAGCCTGAGTTTGCTGTGCCTAAAATTGAGCCTCAATCTGGGACTCAAATTGGCTTTGACGTAATTCTGCCTGCCTCTACTGCATTTCCATCAAACGCATCATCCGCTCGAACGGATCGACAAAGGGCGCGGCTGCTGGATTTCCTGAGCTGTCTGAAGTGCTGGAACTGCTCCTTTGCACCTGCCCCACTACCTGCGCTTATGCATCCGGCTCTGACGCCGTTCCTTAAAAGAAAAATAACTTACATCAGTCTCAAAACATATTATGGGCTCATTGTATGGAACACATCTCATTTTGGCCAAGCGAATTCAAGAGTTCAACTAAGAGGGACATGGTCATTTCAAGAAAACTCTTTTGACACGAAGGTCAAAGGATCTAAAGCCATGCTCTGATACTAATATGTTATGCCCCGATTTTTGCTAAATCGATAATCGTTCCCCGGACGTGATATCGTGCACGCGTAAGGCGCGCGTACACAAGGCCTAGGCATAATGATATACTTTAGAAGATATGCAACATAGTACACAAATAAGAAGACCCATGCTTACTTATTTATACTATGCATTCATTCCTCTTTCTCACTGTTAGCTATCTCATTCCTTATATTACACTCCACTTTGTTGTTGGATTATTACTTATTTATACTACTTCCTTCAAGTATAAAAGACCCATGCTTACTTATATACTAATTTTTTTCTTAACTCCTCTTCCTTCTTTATAGCTATCGACTCAGTGACTTTTCACTTCTTATTTGTGATCCATTTTTCTTACTAGCTACCACTAGTCTCCTTTCTTTTTCTTCGCTTAAATAATAACCAAACTTGCTGTGAACTGGAAATAAAATATGGAAAGTGTTTACCTAGGAAGAGTGTCAAATTAGTAGAGAGCACGAGCTTGGCACAGTCAGGTGGCGATCGGGTGTAGAGCTGCTCGATGGGTGGTCGATGGGAAAGGCTGTAATGCCCCACTCCTAGCGGGTTACTTATGGAACACTCGTTACTTTGACTCGGTCGAGAATCGAGTCTCGGGGAAACTTTACCGCCAAATCAACATGGACAAAATATAATGAACCCTTCAATTTGATGGAACAGATTCTATTGAAATAAGTCCAAGTGTTTTCGTTGGTTGTTTTGCTGCTTGGTTTTGTGTTGCTTTATGTTTTGTCTTGCTTTCAATGACTTGGTTTTTATGTTTCGCCTTTATCGCTTATGCATTCTTTTCGAATCGTAAAGGAAAGAGATCAAAGGATACTAACCAAGTATTATTGCAATTTAGGACGCATAACCAAGGAGTAACCATTGCATAAGGCTTCCCCATCCTCTTGTTTGATTCAATCAGTGAGTGGCTTAGGCCCTTCGATGAATCTTTTATTCTGCATGTTTTAATAAAGAATCTCTAGTTCACTCAAAATGTTGCCTCACTAACACGATAAGCTGAAAAATATATTATTGCATGCTTCAAGTATAAAACTGCTACCTTACTAGTTACATATTGAATGCTTATCTGCCCATTGTATATTGCACATAGAGTGATACTGCTGGAAACCTCTTGACTTGATCTAGAAATGAGAAAAAGAGATAGACTTGCTTGTTTATTGTTCATCAGTTGCATGATAGCATATTTATCTGATAGTAACTTGCATTCATGCATTTGGTCAGGAGAACTTGTGCACAAGGTTTATCTCTCGAACGGTTCCTGAGGTACTGGGGATCGTTCGGCCTGGGAGAGATCTATACAACCTGAGGCTTGAAATCCTTACTTACGGGAGGGTATAGGTCTATTAGTGAGATGGGCTTGTACATCCCAACTGTTAATCCCGTGGAGGGGACCATCATGTAGTTAGGGCGCATGCTAGATTTACCTTTTTGCATACCCAACACCTGATGCCTAGATTGATTCATAATTTTATTCATATATGCAAATTATGGCTAACTTGTATATCTGCTGCAGGGATAACCGCTCGACCGTGGGTAAGAATTGTTATATGCATGGTTCAATTTATTGTTTATGTTTCTTGCATGAATTGTTAAAAAGGAAACGAGACAACTAGAAAGATCACCTAGTAATGCTAGCTTCACATGCCTACTTAGTGTAGATTTCTAGGTGAGTTTGGATACGGTCGCTCACCAGTACATGTTGTAGTACTGACCCACGTTTGTGGGCAAATCTCCAAATTCTGGTAGTGAGAGCTTGGCGAGTATTTTGAACCAGTGTTAGCACATCCTTCCAGAGGGACCATGCTCGTGCTGCTTCCTTAGCTTTCCTCTCCTGTGTGCAAACATCTCTTCGGCTAGTTGTTTTGATTTTGGTCCTACTAAAAGGATATAATGTATGGGCGTTGTGGGCTAGTTTTGGGTTTGTAAAAAAAGTTGTAAGCCTTCTATGACATATTTTGTAACTCAGCCAAGCAAGTACTTTGTAATCCAATCTTTAAGTATCAATAAAGAAAGTATTTTGTGTTCCTATCAAATGTGTTCAACTTTGGTTCTCTGTATTTTATTCTGTGTCTATATATGTATATTTTGTCTAACTTGTATCTTGTGCAGGTACTATGTCTGGTGCAAGCGCAACTTAGGCTTGCACGGCATCACGTCCAAGCGATGACGATCGGTTCTGTAGAGACCAAGTGAGGACGATCGGCCCTTACGGGACCGGGGTGTGATAAAGGCCGTGTAGGAAAGTAGTGCACTGGTGGAGTAAGGAGAGAGGAGGAGTATGGGAAGGGGTTATGTTTGGTTGGAAAAAAAAGGAAAAGATGTTAGGGAAAGGAGTTGAGGGGAGGTGTAGGTATATTGGAAGAAGAGCAAAATAATTAAGAAGAAGATGAAGGTGAAGGAGGAAGAATGGGTAACCGGCTGTGTATAGGAAGAGTAATAGATATATAATTCTCTTCCCCAAACATCATGATTACCATTCAATGATACAATGACTAAAACACCCTCATTTAAGCATGCATTTTGCCACCTATTCTTTTTCTCCTCACAAAATGACACATGGATAGTTTATGTGTCCATGAATAATTAGAAATTTCACAATTTAACTAAGTACTTAAGTGCAAAATATTAATAAAAGTTTAAAAAGAAAAGTAATTACAATTATTTAATAATAATAATAATAATAATAATAATAATAATTGATTAATCATTGCCGATAATCCGACTCCCAAGCATCCGAGAATCATAGCATATACTCCAATCTTAGGCACTGCCTTCCCGCAATCATCCACCAAGGGTATTGCACTACCTATGGTTTAATTATGGTTCATTCTAAATAATATTTTTTTAATACTTTAATAATAGTTAATCAATGGTTTTTAATATTATCAAAACAAAAATTAAAAAAAAATCTCAGATTTTCAGGTTAGGGTAGTTACACCCCCTGAGTCGGACTTCGCACAGGTCCACGCCGTTGCCGCTGCCTCGCAGGGGATCTGCTCAGAGGAGAAGGAGGAGGAGGACTGGGAAAGAAGAGAAGTACTCGACTTGCACGGGGGAGGTGATTGGTGGGGAGGTTACCGGTGGGGAAGGAGAACATAGAATTTTTTATTTTTTGTGGGATTGAACGATTCCGGAGGTGAACAATGGCATGCAGGCTCTTTTCAGAGGATAAATGACTAATATAGTTAATAACTAATATTAAATATCTATATATAGTTTATTAATTATATTTGATACTAGTTATATTTAATACTAGTTAATTGGTATTAATTATTAAAAATATTAATTTAATATTATATATTTGATTATATAATTAGAATTATTATTTTATTAACCAATTTTTTTATTAATATTAATTAATTAAAATAAATATTATTTTTATAACATACTCTTCTACTTTCCATTTTTCACTTACTTATCCTAACCAAACATCTTTGTCCCCTGCTAGGGGGACAAGAAAGTGCATGGATTCATATTACTCTCTCCTACTTGAAAGTCCAAATCCATGTCTTCCTATACTTTTGATTTACCAAACATGCCCTTAAGCTATTAACCTTCTATAAATTATTACATTGTCTATCATCCAAGTCTTCTCTTGTTATATAGAGTAGGTTATAGAGATAAATAAGATAATTTTATATAAATAAATTCGATAAGATTTATAATTGTAATTTGGCAAAGTTTACGATTGGATGTGATGTGGGTCTTTTTTTGTGCCCAATTTATAGTAAAACAACTACTAACATAAGAGTACTGTGTCATAAAACTAACGTTATCGGTCAAAACCATAAATTAATAGCATATGGACTTGGGAATTAAGGACAAAATTAACTAATTTAAAGTTTTCATAAAAGGCTCGACTAATAGTGAAAAAATAGCAAGAACTAAAGACCTCCAAAATTTAAGGCTTGAATCCCAGCAACCTTGGATGTCGATTCACCCCTTAGTTAGCTCGCAGATAGGCAAACCCTTTTTTATATGCACTTTAAGCTCATGCAATCAAGGAGCAAACTAAGTTCGCCTATATTACAGAGAGTCTAGCCGAATAAGTAAGATGATACAATATTTTTCTCAATATTGCATCCATATATAGACACATTAAGTCAAAGAGTAAAAAAGTTATGACAATCCCATTATGTACACTAAAAAAAGAACATAATAAAAAAAATAGAACTATTATTTTTAAAATGAACTGAAACTCCTTTTTAAATGTCCTACATTTCTAGTATTATAAATAGGCTTGAATTTTTTTCAAAATGAGCCGCCTAAGCCATATGTCCTCACATAATTTTAAATTAAAATTTTTTGACTATTATCTTAACTATATGGTATTATCTAACTACTTGCACGCATATCTATAATAAATATGAATTAAAATATACAACATATTTATATAAATTCTAATTATATAACCAAATTATATCTATAACAAAGCATAATTTAAAAAAAAACAATATTAGAGGATTTTTTTTACGTGAAACACACATGCACGTGACTAGTTCCATATATATTCCCCCAACATCCGCCTTATTGAAGAACCGAGTCAACTCTATGGACCTTAATATGTTAGCTCGTATGTCAAGTGCAAAATGAGTCTAGTTTACCAAGCCGAGTCGTCAACCGAATCTTGCTTCGACAACCTGATCTTGCTTCAAAGCTTGACACACACTACAACAATGCCAAAGTTAACACACACTACAAAATTATACGGTAGGAAGACTCTTTTTATGGTAGAAAAATGCTTAGGAGACACCAAAATCTAACTGTATTTTGCTGACCACATGACGTGGCAACCTATGTATTGATAAAATATGTCCCATACATGATCAATACATAGACTTCTACATCATATGGTCAACAAAATAAGGTCACATATTAGTATCCCCTAGCATTGACATTTATGGTACAGTAGGAAGGCACCTCTTACTAAGTGATTCAACTTTTAAAAGTTTCTCATTTGGGTCTGCCTCCATGTATATCTATAAAATTCTAGCTTATATATGAAAAATATGAGATTGAATATTTTTCTTCTTTTTCTTGTTATACTGGGTCCTAATTATCCGAGTACGTATAGCTCATCGCTTTATTGTTGCTGCAATTTGTTAACATGAGGGCAATCTTTGATTTTAGGACCTCCCCTTGGCTTCCCTCATATACTGAACACCTCGACCACTTGTGTCACATCCGGATCTTCCGCAGGATTGGCCCCGCTAGGGGCGAATCATCGCGCCAGCGCTCCCGCACGACGATCGTTCCCATCAGGACGTGATGCTGCGCGAGCCAAAGATGCGTCCACGCAAGCTTATGATCCGAACATGCGAAAAAATAGCTAAGCCACAGAGTCTCACAGGTTAGTCCGAGTGCAGCGGAATAAGAAAGCGAACATGCGATAGATAACAAGTTCACAGAGTCGTCATAGCGGAAGCATTGAATGAACACAATTATGAAATAATAATAAGCTCTTTATTGATAATCAAGAATTATTATAAGCGGCGCTAGGCCGAGACTATAATTCTCTCTCTCTCTCTCTCTCTCTCAAACAATAAAGGCATGCCTAACGGCTTACAACTTGGGATGATACATAGGCGATGCTCCAATATTATGTCATGTATATGTGCTTCAGCTCTAGACGCAGCACTCCAAGGCTCCAGAGCGAACTCCACGCCTTAGCGTGTACGAGGGGATACTCCGCACCGAACGAGGTTCTCCCGTACCCTGCAAGCAATCTGGTAGGTTATCAATACATGAATGTACTGGTAGGGAGGCTTCTCTCCCGCTCGAAAAATCCAAACACGTTATATTAGTTTCGTACACCAACTCTTATGTTGTCTTTCTAATCTTGCCTTAGGATCAGTTTCATAGCATAAGATACAAAGCCTAACTCGTGTGGTAGTGCGTCATACGATATAAGAGTAATACGGCGAGACTTACCAACTTACCATGCGTCCTTCCCTGACCAAAGATTTAACCAAGTTAATCAAGTACAAATATGTATAATAAAATCCAAGGAATCGCATAAGAAAACACACTTCCTACGAACGTATTTCTGATTCAAGTGCACAAGTTACTCATATTTCCCAAATTCGATACTCAGGTGGTTCAAGCATGTTATACACAGATTTAGGTTAATTCAGATTTATTAGGCGCAATGCAATGACTCACACGCGGATCACTGCAATCGAGCCAAACTTAGTCTATATGAATGGTCACTGACTGTAAAACCCCTAAATTCTAAAAACCGTATTAATCTTTTTAATTAATTATTTAATTTATTTATAGTAATTATGAGCTAATTAGAGGAAATAAAATTTATTTAATTTTTATTTTAAGAGATGGTGCATTTAGAGGATTTATGGAGCAATTATAAATTTTTCTTAATTTATTCCATGTTGGGGACCTTGTGGACGGGTGATAGATTTATTATATTCACTAACATAAAATTTTAGAATTTTCTATATATATATATATATATATTCATATATATATATATATATATATATATATATATATATATATATATATATATAAGATTTAATTAGATAAGAAATAGAAAGAGAATAAAAGAATAAAAGAAAAAGAAAAAGAAAAAGAAAAAGAAATAAAAACTTAATGGATACTTAAACCTACCCATTAGACTCTACCCTACCCGTTAACTATAATACCCTACCCGCTACCATCAATAATAAAGCAATTAGTAGCAGCAGCGGCTGCAAACCGATTCCCCTACGCAGCGCGTGTATCTCCCCCCTTCTTTATCTATATATATATATGAGATTACATCCCTAAAACCCTAAACCTAAATCTCTTCTTCATCTCCATCACTCCACCCCGTGCCGACCCGCCGCCGCCCGGAGCTCCTGTGCCGCCGCCGGAGACTGCACGACCTCCACCCCCGCGCCCCCTCCCGAGCACCGCTCACCCGCAACAGCAACAATTGAACATCAACTTGCCTGTGTTCATGTCCCGATTCCTGTGCCCTCGCTCGACCAAACTCGACCCCGTCTTCGCCGGTATGATCTCCACCTATCCCTCTATAAATCTCATAGATTAGTTTCCATCGTACAACGCGTAACCCTAGGTGAAAACAACGACCAAGTTGGCAAAAAACGACAACTTTTGGGATCGCAGAAAACTGCTGTAACTACCTATGTTCACGGACTCGTATCTCCCACCACAAAGATCCGAATTCAATTTTTCTTTTTGGTATGCGAAGACCACCTAACCTAGTTTATTTTTTGTTAAATACAATAATTTATTAGCTATTGTATGTTAAATTAAATTAGATAGAAAATCCCAAAAATATACATTTTCTAAATTCCAGAAATTACAATACGGAGCGCACCCCGCCAAACGGGTCCGTCCCGTCGTATACCAAGTGTACCAAAAGGTGCGCACAGTATACCCAGACGTGTGGGCTTTCGCAAAAACTGATTTGGACGCGTGTGCGCGTCGGAATCAGCCCGTATCCGCAGAAAATCTCCCGTATTATAATTTTTGTAAAACCTCGCACCATTTAGTGCACGCTCGTCAGAATACGACAAAACTTATGCCACTGGACTCGTGGTATCTCGCTGGTCCTGTGACCCAATTTTCACACAGTTCTGAGATAGTTGACCAAGTCGCCTATTGGCGGGCCCCACAGTTGACTTATTGGGCGAAATTATGTTCGGCTCACCGGAATCCATATTTGGAGATGCTATTGAGTTTGTACTGACTTTTAGAGTTTGTTTGACCGATAATTTGTCCCAATTAGAGAGATTTACCCCTGGCACACTTTTCGGTGCAAAGTGGCCCACATATGGAGCCTAGTTTGACACGAAATTACCGTTTTGACACTGTGTCCAAATTGGACGAAAGGGTAGTGATTTCTAGCTATTTCGATTATTTTGGGAATGTTGGTGATATTTATTTCAGCATCCGAAGACGTTCATTCTGAGGCCATAATTTCTGACTCTTGGTGTTTGACATCTAGACGTTATATTTTGTAGCTCTCTTGTCAGGCAAGTATACCTTGCCATTGTACTGTTATTCATATTCCATATGTTGCATGTATCTTTATTTTCTGTCTTTAGTTCATATATTTTAACTGCTATATAAAATACGCATCCAAGGGAACTTGGATGCAACGACGGTGTCGTCGTAATATATTTTTATTATGTATATGCATTGACCTTGTTTATGAGACAACCCCATTATCATGAAGCATCATTAGGTTCATTGGCCGTGACACAGCTGTTACACGAGTATGAGTCTCATATAGATCATGGACTGCGTACTGGGTTGGCCTCCTGTACGTGTGGGCCATGCGTTAGGGATAACTGCTATTAGAAACTTTGCATACTAGAAGACTCAGCAGTTATTAGTAGTCCAGGAACATAGTCTATTATAGTACAGTGGTCCAATCCTTGTCCGTGTTTGGTTGCAGGGTTGGGCTATTGTACTAAAGATAGGCTATGAACCAAATCGTATCATGGATGTGACATGCTTAGAGCATGGGGTGTGGAGAACAACAAGTAAGGCGTTTTGGCTCCTTTGCACTTTCCTTTTGTTCGCCCGGACGCTCCGCCGGAGCGACGGGTGGTGATGACCCCTATATTACCTGGCGGCCTCTGGCGTTCAAAAGACGACATGCTTTTTAGGCCACTGATTCTCCGAGAGAATCATGCCAATCCCATTTATGGCCAGATAGCCCACGTGTTGGAAAGTTATTCTCAAACTGCATTCACATAGATGGTTAGACGACCCATTGGATATTTATTTCAGTACTTTATTGGCATGCTTCTATGTATCTTATTATGTCCCTCTGAGGACCTGGTCCCTTTCCAGGTGTAGATGTTCATGAGTATTCGCAGGAGCGCAGATCCGGACTGGTTGCTTATATTTGAGGAGGTCTTCCCTTCGAGCCTCGTGATTATTGGTGATGTACCTATATTGTGTTTGCTTTTATATTCTAGTTCGGCAGTAGATTTGTTTCCATCTGACTGTCATCTTTAGATACTTTTGTAGAAGCATGAAATATGCTGGAGAATTATACGCGTATTATACAGTCAAAACCCAACATGCATGAAATTCGCGTAAAACAGCACTTCAAGGCTGTGTAGCATAAAACATGGTTTCAGAATTGCTCGCGCAAAACAGAGCTTCAACGCTGTGTGGCATAAAATATGACTTCAGAGATATTGGCGTAAAGAAGAGCTTCAGAGCTGCCCGCGTAAAGCAGTGCTTTAAGGCTGTTTTGGCATAAAAGGTTGCTATACCTCCCCCCGGCGTAAAATATGTTTGTTTTTAATGCAACATAAAGTCATATGAGGAACTCTTCGTATTCCTCGGATGAATCGGTCAGACAAAACAGTGAACCTGACTCCTGACAAAAGTACTGCACGACGATCGAGAGGACGGTTGTGATAATGATTTTGCACAGAGACCCAGGCTGTCGTTTAGTGACATATTCTTAATACAAGTCGTTTTTACGCATTCAAAGAATACGCTGCCTATTCTATATGAGCAAAAATGAGTCTTTACGCTCAAGATGAGACGAAATCAGACACCACGTCAAAAGTTGTTTCTCATACATAGCTCGAGGTATATCTCTGCATTTAATGTACGAGATGGAGGTATATCTCTGCATTTAATGCACGAGATTTGGTTCTATTCTTCATATTTTGTCATAACTGGAAGAGCTAAAACTGTGACTAATATGCTCACATCACCTTCCTTGTATTTTATGCCAACCAGGCTATTTTCAACTATAGGAGTACGCCGTATGCTATCTTCTCGAAATACGCCAACTCAGGCTATATTTGCAAAGCATCAAGTTTTATGCAGAATTTGGCTTTTACGCCACCAAGACAGCTATTTGGCTTTTACGCCAACGAGACAGTTATTTGGCTTTTACGCCAACCATCTCTACGCGAGGGACAGTTACCTACGTGGCTTGCATGCCATGATCCTCGAGAAGCAGTTATATGCATTACCTTATAATGTGACACATGTCATATGCGGATTCAGGAGATCATTCAAACGTGGGTAGCAGTTATTATTACCGCCGCGTAAAAGATGTCACTTCTTTCACAATTTGGTTTCTACTCCAACTGGACAGTTATTGTGACTGATCTCTACAAATAGAGACCCCTAGTCATAGGGTAAAGGGATCGAATCGGAAAGAGGAGCAGAGAGCACAGACAGAGAGTGTCGATTGACAACTTCGACAATGAGAATTCAATCCCACTTGCAACCTTTGAAGCTTATTCTTCTTCTACAGTACTTCTTCACCATCGTGTGGTCCAAGGGACAAAGTGATCGACCGCAGATCAGACTCCTATATCAATTTTTCCCCAAAATCATTTTTAGTGTACTTAACATCCTCGTATAAGATTAATTGTACTCTTTTTTTTTCTTATTTGTAAACAAAGAAAGGGTTTCGTATAAACCTAGTTTCATTCTTTTGTTTATCATCAAACACAAGATGGCGACTCTGCTGGGGATGACTTTCTCATCTGACGAGAAAGCAATTGCTCAACACGATGTTGTATCCGTCGGATCGATGAAGAAGACTTTGGTCGTCCAATTCGACCAATCTGCTTATGAAGACATGCTTCGCGCAGGGGGTAGCTCTCATTCCCTCTCTGTCCAGGACAACATGAAGCTGCATAAAGTGTGGATGCCCAAGACATCCTCTACCCTTCCTGCAAGCTCTCCTCCTCTGATCAACAAGGTTGTGACAACACAACCTATACGCCTTGTGCATAAAAATTCGTCTCCTGTCTGTGATGTGGCAGACAAAACTTCTGACAATGCCCCAGTGCCAATCCAGAAGTCTAGAATGTGCCCTACGCGTAAAACTTCGTCTCCCGTCTGTGACGTGGCAGACAAAACTTCTGGCAATGCCCCAGTGCCAATCCAGAAGTCTAGAATGCGCCCTGCGTGTAAAATATTGTCTCATATCTGTGACGTGGCAGACAAAATTTCTGACAAGGCATCAACGTCAATTCAAAATTTTCAAATGCGCCCTGCGCGTAAAAATACATCTCCCGTCTATGATGAGGCAGATGGACCCTGGGATCACATCAAGGGAAAACGAGTGGCTGATCTCCCAACCGCTAGGCTTGTACGCCCACAAGAGAAGAAGTTGCCCACTCTTCAAATTACGCGTGACGCTGGAGGCCGCTTGAGGACTTTTTCTATTTTACGCGAACCAGTGCCAAACTCCAAATTACGCTAGGATAAACCTGTCTGCGTAAAGAAGACCCATTTTACGAAAAAATACGCTCCTCAGAAGGATGATGGATCGTATGCTACTCACATGGGGAAACTGATGTATTCTTATGGCAGAGAGAGGGTTGTGGTTCCCAATCTCTACGTTCCTACTGATGTAAAAAGGCATAATAAGCCCTCTTCTTCTTCTTCTTCTGTTAATCCCCCTGATTTGTGTGATTTCTTGATCCAAAAATGCAAAGACAGGGGATCTTCTAATATGTCTATTACACCCCCTAGGGAGCATTGTTGTAATAGTCATAAGGTTGTAATTAACTATTACTGTTCTAAGGCAAAACGGTCAGTTTTCAACCGGTTGAACTACTATTTGTCCTTACAGGAAGAAGAATCGACATTTGCGTCGGTAAACATGGCTTCGCACATTCCTAGAGGAAGGTCAAGTTTAAGACGTCATCCCTCTAGAACTCTGAGCCAAAGGAGATTTGACAGACTGCTAGAGAATATTGAGGCAGGTGTTTTTCGAAACACCAGCTCGAGGTCACCACAATCGGCTTCATATTCTTCTGATTCCGACACTAGGGGTCGCCCACTTTCTGAATTTGATGCTGAAAGTATAGACTCGATATCTATAGAGATCTATACTAATCCCTCGGTGGCATCCAGAGAAATGGGAGTTTATGCCATTGGAGATGAACATGAAGAGGCTTCCCCATCAGGAAGCACTGAGCAACGCATCGCTGTATTGGAGGCATCGATTAAAGAGATGCATACCATGATGGAGAGTATGCGCCAAATGATGGTGACTCAACATGCAGCTGCAATAGCTCAGACATCGGTTTCTCCGACTCAACTACGTGTGGGGGTAGACATACCACCATCTCATGCAAGCCAGGAGCCTGTTCCAAATCAAGAGTCAGCTCTGCTCCTCAACCTCTTAACCCAGAGAATGTATTACCTCCTCTTGGAGTTTTAATATAACCGATCTCTCACCTCTCTGCTGTCCCTTTCCCAACTGAAGATCCGATACAGGCAGTTCGGGAATTAAAAGCCCAATTTGATGCCTTGAAGCATAAGAATCAGCTCAAGAAGTTGGGAATCAACCAACCATACCCAACTATCTGGGACGAGATCCCTTTCCCACCAAAATATAAACCACAGGCTATGGTTTTGTTTGAGAAAAAAACTTCACCAAGCCAGTATATGAATTACTTCAGCATGATGACGGTGTTGTTGCAAGGGAATGACGCCCTTCTCACTCGAGTGTTTAAAGGTTGTCTGTCTGGAGTGGCCTACCAATGGTACCGTAGTCTAGCGGACAACTGCATTACTTCTTTTGAAGATTTCAAGACTCTGTTCTTCGCTCGATTCTACGAAGGAGGAATGGACATGTCTATGTCATCACTCATCGAAGTAAAGAAGAAGGAGAAAGAAAATGTTCGTACTTTTATTGAACATTTTTGTCAGGCTACTTTGCAGATGCCTCCCGGAGTTCCAGATTCTGCCTTGGTGGACATTTACAGGAAGAACCTTCTCCCACTGATCTCAGTATTCACGGGACCATATCAGTTCCATGATTGGGCCTCATTTATCATGTCAGCGGTAGCCACTGAAGACAACAGTTGGAAGGCTCGTGACAACGGAATCATGATCTCTACCTCTGATCGAGGGAAGCGGTCATCCTCCAATAATGACCATACTCGTAGTTCCAAAGGAAAGGAAGATCTGCCCATCAATACGTCCAGAAAAAATACTCCAGTGACTACGCAGACGAAACCTGGGACTTCCAGACCTATAGAGGAATATTCTTTTGACGACGATGATATTCCGAGCATATTCGATTGTCTAGTCAAAAGTGGCAAGCTTGCTCTCCCCGAGGTAAAGCGTCCAAATGAAGTCGGCAGTACAAATAATCCTAAGTACTATATTTTCCACAGATACATACATCACCCCACAAAGGCATGCTATGTACTGAAAAGGAAAATCCAGGAGCTGATCGACGCCAAGGCCATTACTCTGCATAATAGCGAAAAGACGGTCACTGCCAACATGATCTCACTCCAATTTGGCAATCTGCCCCCTCAAGAAGTCCCGAATGATGTGGTACCTATTCCACGGACAATGATGAACATTGTTAATCTCCCTCCTACCAGGGGTCAAAATTATGACTTAGTGCCCCTAACTACCAAGCGTGGGAAGATCATGTGGGTTCACCCTGATCTGGTGTCAGAAATTAAGAAAGAGACTAAAGCTGCTAAAGCTAAGTCTAAAAAGAACTCAAGAGGTAAACCATATCATATGGTTGCAATATCCCCGACGTAAGAAGAAGAGGCTTTAACAACCGAAACCCGGTCAGGAAAAGCCTACCTTAAAGACTATGGAGGTAGTCAGGAGGAAGCAACGACAGACACTTCACCTGCCAAACATCCAGAACCTGAACCTGAACCTGTTATGACAGAGGCAGGTCCTTCTAAACCAACTTTGCTGGACAAAGGCAAGCAGAAAGAAGTTTATTTCGATAAACCTTTGAAGAATATTCAAAACAAAGGTTTAGAGAAACCTTATAACTTCGACATCTTGGCTCAGTTGGCTAATACTCTGGCCAGATTGTCTATTTTTGAGCTACTTAGGCTATCCAAAGACACTTGTCAAGCCTTGAGTGAAGCATTAATGTAAGAAGATGTATGCTTGACTCAGCTCAAATCTCCTGATAAAGAGCCCGTGGCATGTCCTTAATGCCATAGTGTGATGGAAGTGGTCCCTAACATCACTTTCACTCATGAGGACATGTTGTTGAAACATAACAAACATGACAGGCCTTTTTATTATACAGGATACGTCGGCTCCATTGAGGTAGATCGGATTCACATAGATCCGGGATCGTCGATCAGCATTATCCCTCATAGTCTGCTAAGACCGTTGAGAATTCCTACAAGCGAACTGGCTTACACTACCACTATAATCGTGAGCTTCAATGCCAGGAAAAGTAGACCGTTGGGGAAGATTCGTCTGAGAATCCAAATTGGTGACCTTAGATCAGTGGCTACATGCTACGTTATTGTCACGCCCCAGTCCCAAAAATACGTAGGACTAGGACACGTAAGCATGCCAGCCGCATGGATATGGCAACTCCAATGTATGGAAACCAAATCCATACGTACGCTGTAATATGAATATCAAATCCACAAGTGGTATAAAATATATGTCACAAGTCACAGGGTAAAATCTAAATCTCATCCACCAAAATCATATAGAAATAAATAACCAGTATCTATAAAACTAGATCTCAATAAGAAGTATCTAAGGATGATAGTTGGATGGAAACAAATCCACTACCAACTCGAATATAAGAGCAAATACAATATGAGTACAACACCACAACACAATATAAGAATACCAGCTATCAATCACAGCTCGATGAGAAGACATCCTCGGATCACATGTAACCATCCAAATCTGCGCTCCTGCAAATACTCAAGAAAAGATACACCTAGCAGCGGACTAGGTCCTCAGAGGAACGTAACAAGATACAGAAAATACGAGCCAATTTGAATACAGTAAACATGCATATAATTTAAAAATAAATAAGTATGCTGTACAAGACCATCTATATGAATGCAAATAAAGACAACTTTTCGACGTATGGGCAAGGGTAGTCTACTCGATCTAAGCCTCACAACTCATGCACTCGTCCATGAACATCATCAGCCGGCATACCTCGGGGGTAGCGACCCTCGGACTCCATCAATCGACATACCTCGGGGGTAGCGACCATCGGACACGACCCACCATAGTGCGTGCTAGTGACTACGGTGTTACCAGAGTGGTTAAAAGCCCATACGCCTAATGATTTTCCTCCCATGATACTAGGTGCCATGTGTGTGTCAACATATCTAATACATAGTAATGACTGGAGAAAAACTACACATGCAAGAACTATACAGAAATGAAATAAATAAAAAGAAATATAAATAGCATGCAAAGTACTATAAACAATTTAGCAAGGTATCTTGCCTGGGGTCCTGCTGCTGGTATGAATCAGAGTCCAAGTCACAGTCCAAATAGCCTATGTATTATAAATTTATCACGTCAAAAGATAATTTATTTTAATTTATTTAATTCTGGAATAATTACTCTAAACTCCTATTTTAATCTTATTATTCTGATTTTTATGTTAATTCCTAAATTTTGTCCAAAAAAATTAAATTTTATCAACTCGAGACTCATGGCACGCAAATCGAGGCAATCTGTTGACCAAAAAGTCAACCGACACAAACTCAACTTTCATGCATGACTTTCTGTAGATTTCAGCGTCAAAAATATGCTGGAATTTACGGCTCGTCCAAATTCAAATTCGTTTGGGAATTATGGCACATACAAATTTTGTATTGTGCACCGATGGTTAAATTCTAACCTAAAAGTTCTACAGAATTAACAGTATGTAAATACTTCGAAATAAATTCTGGGAAAAATATATATCGATGATCTCGACATTAGCTTTCTGAAACTTTAAACGGTTCGTGATTCTGATTCCTGATTCTCCCGGAATCGCGAATACATCGAAACACGTCTATTTTCGGACATGCTGTGCTCTACGAATTTTCCAGAATTGAATACTAATAATTTAGAAAAACAATTTATATAATCAGAAAGCTAACCTCATTATTGTTCTAACAAAAAAAAATGGAGTACGTTTGGAGTCCGGAGCTAGGAGATATCGTCTTTTTAATTCGTCATAACTAGTAGAAAATGAGGCTGAATTTATGACGAATTTTGACTATTTTTTGACGAAAAAGAGAGGAATTTGGGGAAGAAAAATATGAAGGATGAGGTATTTATAATGGTGGACACTACTTAATTAAATACGACTAGGATTGGTTAATTTGGATAGGATTATGATGAATTTAAATAAGGGTAGGATATGCATGAAGTTGATTTCCTAGTAGGTTCAGGATTTGAATTAATTTAAAATAGAGTTTGAATTTATCTCAATAATTTATAATCTTAAATATAATTAAAGATAATACAAATAATTTATAAAATCTTATTAATATCTATTAACACTAAATTAGCATCTATCTAATATTAAGACTATATATATATATCCAAATAAATCCTAAATAATTTAAAAAATCTAAATAAATTTCTTAAAATTCTAAATAAATTACAAAAAAATATAATTAAATATTTTAAACTAAAATAAATATTTGGTAGGAACGACATGCAAGTATGGTCATATAGTAAATCATAGAAGTCCTAAAAATTTATATTTTCTAAGTTTTAATTACCAAAAATTCTAGAAAAATCTCCAAAAATCTAAAATAACCTAAAATAATTCTAAATGAATATTTATATAAGTAAATATACTAAAAAAAAATTATTTTCTAATTAACTAAGAGAATACTTTAAATAAATTTAACATCTATAATAAATATAATAATATAAAATATACACAAATACCTATTTTGGGTGAGAGAGTTTACAATCTACCCAACTTAAAATAATTTCGTCCTCGAAATTAAAATAAGACATAATTTGTTAAATCCTTCACATTCGTACATAAGGTATGTCAATCGCAATCTTTTCCAAAAATTTAAATAACAAAATCTATTCGAATCTATTGCGATCACTTCAAAATTAATATAATCACTGTTTAAATCAAAATTCAACCTGTCGTAATCTCTTCTCGATTTTTAAATAATCAACAGCCAAATCTAACTCAAGTCTATATGACATCCCACATCAAAATTTATATCAGAATTTTCAACTATCATAATCTCCTCTAGACTTTGAACAATAAACAATTCTAATCAAATCTTATTCCTATTCTCAAATTAAGAATTTTGTACTCTTCAAATATTTAAACTCAATTTACATCCTCAATATTTCAAATAGGTGACCCAACAATCAAAATTAAACTTTTAATTCAAATCATCAAATTGTAAAATTTAAATCTAATTCACCAGTTGTTCAAGTCTAAAATTCTATATTTATCCTAAAAATTTAAATCGATGATTCATCCTTCAATATTCAAAATTTAAATCATGTGCTCAAAGTATAAATATTGGGTCCTCAATATCAAGATTTTTAAAATTCATTAAATCATCATTATCTTAATCCTTCTTTTAAAATTCTCCACATTTAAAAGGACTTAATCTCTCAATCTAATCCTACTTGATCACAATCTAAAAGAATTCTCCTCAAGTTTAATAATGCAATTTCTACCCAACTTAGAATTTACCCATCTATCACATAAGACTCTTACACTTAAGAAAAATATTCCTCAATTTATTTTCTCATGTCATTCAATCCTCAAAACTTTAACACCAACTATATCATATGTGATAAGCCCTTAATCAATTATGAAAGATAGTCATCAAATAATGTGATTGGCCTATGGGGTATATCTTGTACTATCCGTGTATCACTTATATCCAAGCACGAGATTTTGTCTTTCCGAAACAAGAAAAGACGGAAAGCAACGGAAAAGAGTTCATGGAGGGGTAATAGAATGGAATTATGAGAATCAAAGCATTTAAAGAATTCAAATGGGAATTGTCAAGACAGTTGTGGATTAAAATCTTAATTTGGTAATTTCCTATTCGCATGCTCACATCGGTACAGCTATGTACTTGATATGATATGCTTTGTCGTATCTAGAGGGTAAGTATATTTGTCTACTGGTCCACTATACATCTCAATCCACGTAAAATACTATTGCGAAGGGCGAATCAAGCACATTATGGCTAGCTAGACCATAATACACTGATTCTGATTAGACAATTTGTATTAGTGTGGTTGATCAGGCCCCAATAACACATATGTCATGAACAAGCTCGATATAAGATTAAGCTTGCAAAAACTAGGCTATAATAGCAGCATAATTCAAGGTAGCACAGAAAATATAACGCTGGATTATGATGTGAGAAGTTATAAAATAATTCAAGTTCGCAAAAGCAAAAATAACATAAGCAATAATAATAAAAGACTCTACAATCTCTACAGTTATCATACAACCTCCTTATCTAAGTCGCTAGTCGACCAAATAGGGCAAGGACCTCTAAATTCTATGGTCTGAATAAACACTGTCGTCTTTTGCTAGCATGCGATAAATATCATTCGGTTACACTTCAATTAATAGGTCAAAAGACTATGTGATACTAGGTGTCAAACATTATGGTAAAACTTCTAACTAACTCTAGTAGTGTCTATACTACTCTCAAGTCTTCTTAATACATCAAGGGGTAATGGTATAACAATCTAAAGATAAGGAATTCTAGGTTCACTAGATATTCTAAACTTAGTGGTGTATCTATATTCTCGTTGTATTCTTAATAGGTGTGCTACTCTAATTATCATCCAAATAACAGGGGTTCCTATATTCTAGCAGAAGACTATACTCAAGGAACTATTAGGGAAGCACATGAATCAAGCAGGATACAATTATTCAAAATAGAACAGATAGGAGGAGATGAATCACAGTCAATTGTGGATGAGATCCTATACTCTAGTCCTAGGTGCAGGCTTGTTCGGTACAGTAACGTAACCGAGACAATATGCTCTCGACCTGCATGGGCCACCACAAAAATATGTCACGCCCCAGTCCCAAAAATACGTAGGACTAGGACACGTAAGCATGCCAGCCGCATGGATATGGCAACTCCAATGTATGGAAACCAAATCCACACGTACGCTGTAATATGAATATCAAATCCACAAGTGGTATAAAACATATGTCACAAGTCACAGGATAAAATCTAAATCTTATCCACCAAAATCATATAGAAATAAATAACCAGTATCTATGAAACTAGATCTCAATAAGAAGTATCTAAGGATGATAGTTGGATGGAAACAAATCCACTACCAACTCGAATATAAGAGCAAATACAATATGAGTACAACACCACAACACAATATAAGAATACCAGCTATCAATCACAGCTCGATGAGAAGACATCCTCGGATCACATGTAACCATCCAAATCTGCGCTCCTGCAAATACTCAAGAAAAGATATACCTAGCAGCGGACCAGGTCCTCAGAGGAACGTAACAAGATACAGAAAATACGAGCCAATTTGAATACAGTAAACATGCATATAATTTAAAAATAAATAAGTACGCTGTACAAGACCATCTATATGAATGCAAATGAAGACAACTTTTCGACGTATGGGCAAGGGTAGTCTACTCGATCTAAGCCTCACAACTCATGCACTCGTCCATGAGCATCATCAGCCGGCATACCTCGGGGGTAGCGACCCTCGGACTCCATCAACCGACATACCTCGGGGGTAGCGACCATCGGACACGACCCACCATAGTGCGTGCTAGTTGTAGCGCCCCGTTCTCCCGATGCGGAGAGCGCGGCTAAAAAAAAAAAAAACACAAGACGGTATCGTTCGATCGGGATAGATTGAATTAAGAACTCGTCCTCGTTATGGATTTGTTTCTTCGGAATCGATTCCCATATTCAGTGGACTGCGCCCCAAGGATCGGCTTAGCGGCAGAGTCAGGAGGGACCTCTCCGCTGCTATCTTTTATTGCCTCGGTTTTCGATGTCGCTTGTTGCTTTCGTGCTTTGAGTTGGTTTTAGAAATTGCTTGTTTTTCTTGAACGGTTTCGATGGTTTCATTGTTTTCGTTCATTGACTTGCACTTCTATTCCGAGATTGGGAAGAGAGGAAGAAGTATTAATCGAACTGTTCGTGTGCAGGTGAACGAGCAGTAGGCGGCTTGCGAGCGGAGTCGTGAAGTGCCTCTTTCCTTCTTCTTTCCAAAATCTAAGTGAGTGGCTACCAACCCGATTAGCTAGTCCTGCTTCCAAGCTTCACAGCTAATCAATCTGCACTCTCTTTTGCCCCGATCAAACGATACCAAATAATAATAAAAGAAACCAAGATAAAAGACAAATATACTTGGTTATTAGGCTTGTCAATCAAACCTGTGAACTGTTGCCTTATCGTATGCTTGTTCGTGCAAATGTTCTATAAAACGTGCTAAGTAGAACACATCTTGTATATGCATAATTGTTCAGGGAGGCTATGCAAAATAAATCGTGCAATACTGCTTGTCGTGTACTCGTGTTCTTGCACTCGTGTTGCCTCAAATGCATGACTGTTAACTTGTTCATCGTGTTCGATCATGGACAACTTGTGCACAAGGTATTGGTTCTGCGGACGGTCGCTGGGGCACTGGCACCGATCCGATCCGGGCAGAACTCGTGTGTAGTCTTCGTGTTCGGGACCGGATAGCTTGCAGCGCAATCGTGTTCTCTCGTAGCATGCTATCCTTGTCCCCGGCTACGTCCATTATGGCAACCATGCCAGTGATCATCGTGTATATTTAAACCTGTTGCATACTAACTTGTGTCTTCGTGGCAGGGAAGGCAGGGTAAGTATTGTGCAGGTAATTCAGACGGTCAGGTAAAATCCACCTAACGGTGGCACGTTCATTTCAGTAATTTCAATATGCTGCTTACTTGTAAATGAACTAAGGCAAGATAGAAACCCACAAATATGCTTGTTTCATTAAAACAACGTGTTGATTGGTATAGTCAGGCTAGCTCGCCTTCACCAGCATGTTTCGATATGCTGACCCTCGTTGAAACAGGTTCTCCGCACCAAGGCGAACCGAGCGAGGAGCCGAAGTCGTCTACCCGATCCAGTCCAACTGTTGGCGCATCTTCACCGCGCCCCCTGAAGCCTTTTGAAGCCAGAAGCTGCAACTTTTCATACACAAATGCAACTCCGTGGCAAAGCGATCCTCCAGCCTGGAGGTCTTTATCGTTTTGAGTTTATAAAGGGATGTAATGTACAGGACTGCTATCTCATTTTGAGTCAACCCTTTTGTAAGCCGTTCGGCATATTAGCTGACTCGTTCAAGAGTTTGTAATAGATGTTCATTATCAATAAAGAGAACTTTTCTATGTTTCAAATCTGTATTTCAATTTATCTGTGTACTCTGAATATGTGCTTGCTATGCAAATCATTAAAGCCTTGTGCGGGCGCAACTCCAGGCCCGCGCGGCGGTCACGACTCGGGGGACGCCTCGGGGCGTGACATAGTGGTATCAGAGCACAGATTCAAAGTTCCTTAGACTTCGTGCTGGAAAAGTTCCTTTAACGATCGAAATTCCTGTGCGAACTCTTGAACTCGCTAGGCCAAAATGAGATACGTTCATGCAATAAGTCCATAATACATTATGATCCTAATGTAATTTACCTTCTTTTGAAGTAATGGCTCCAGCGCAATCTGCAGCGCAAGCCCCGGATGAAACGCAAGGCCAAGGAAGTAGTTCGGGCACTTCGGGAAGTTCAGAAAGCCAGCGAGCCACGCCAAGCATCGATCCCGTTCAGCAAATATTACGGATGTTGGGGGAAAACCAACAAAGGGACGAGGCTCGCCATGAACGGGCCGAGAAGCGAGCGGAAGAGAGTCAGCTCAAGTTTCAAGACAATATAGAAGCACGATTCTCAGTCCAACAAAAGCAGGTAGATACCCTGCATCAGATCGTTCAGACTTTGGCTGCCAACCATTCTGCCGCAACAACAACGACTCCGGTGGAGCAGCCCGTGCTTGAAGTAGAGACACCACAAATTCCAAGAGCGAGGGACGTGACTGCCTTCGACTTTGGCCACTTCAAGAAAGTCTGCAACACCCCATTCAACGGGACTGAGGACCCAGTCGTAGCTCTAGATTGGTTGGCCGAACTTGAAGATCACTTCGCTCTGCTAGAGGTCCCCGAAGAGAAGCGCGTCTCCTGCGTGCAACTACAGCTCCGCCTCAACGCACACGATTGGTGGGACGTGCATCGACGATCTCTCCAATTTGATCACGGAGAGGAGGCGATCTCGTGGACGACTTTTCGTGCCGCGTTCGAAGAGGAGTATGTACCCCCTCCAGTCCAACGCCAGATGGAGAACGAGTTCGTGCAGCTGCGGCAAGGCAGCATGACAGTTAAAGAGTACTCCGCCGAGTTCAACCGACTCTCCAAATTCGCTAGGGCCTATTTACCTGATGCAGCGAGTCGAGCTAGAAGGTTTGAAGGTGGACTACGCCCTGTCATCCATTCGCACGTAGCCGTTCCTCAGTATCGTACAATGCGTGAAGTCATGAATCACGCCCTGTCGCTCGAACCACACTATCCTCACGTTCCTGCCGGCGCTGTGCATACATCCAGTCACAAACGCCAAAGCAACGAGAGAGGAAACAATGCAGCAAAGCGTCAAAACGATGGCGGTTCACACAAAGTGAACACAATGCCCTACTGTAAATTCTGCAAAAAGTCGGGGCATTCAATCGACAAATGTCGTATGAAACTTGGGTTATGCCTAGCCTGTGGCGGATCAGACCATTCTGTTCGTACTTGTTCCTTGAGTCATGATCGCCCCCAACGACACAATCCCTAACGGTAGGTCCTATCTTAAGTTTCGGGACGAAACTTCCAATTGGTTGGGTAGGATGTAGCGTCCCGTTCTCCCGATGCGGAGAGCGCGGCTAAAAAAAAAAAAAATACAAGACGGTATCGTTCGATCGGGATAGATTGAATTAAGAACTCGTCCTCGTTATGGATTTGTTTCTTCGGAATCGATTCCCATATTCAGTGGACTGCGCCCCAAGGATCGGCTTAGCGGCAGAGTCAGGAGGGACCTCTCCGCTGCTATCTTTTATTGCCTCGGTTTTCGATGTCGCTTGTTGCTTTCGTGCTTTGAGTTGGTTTTGGGAATTGCTTGTTTTCCTTGAACGGTTTCGATGGTTTCATTGTTTTCGTTCATTGACTTGCACTTCTATTCCGAGATTGGGAAGAGAGGAAGAAGTATTAATCGAACTGTTCGTGTGCAGGTGAACGAGCAGTAGGCGGCTTGCGAGCGGAGTCGTGAAGCGCCTCTTTCCTTCTTCTTTCCAAAATCTAAGTGAGTGGCTACCAACCCGATTAGCTAGTCCTGCTTCCAAGCTTCACAGCTAATCAATCTGCACTCTCCTTTGCCCCGATCAAACGATACCAAATAATAATAAAAGAAACCAAGATAAAAGACAAATATACTTGGTTATTAGGCTTGTCAATCAAACCTGTGAACTGTTGCCTTATCGTATGCTTGTTCGTGCAAATGTTCTATAAAACGTGCTAAGTAGAACACATCTTGTATATGCATAATTGTTCAGGGAGGCTATGCAAAATAAATCGTGCAATACTGCTTGTCATGTACTCGTGTTCTTGCACTCGTGTTGCCTCAAATGCATGACTGTTAACTTGTTCATCGTGTTCGATCATGGACAACTTGTGCACAAGGTATTGGTTCTGCGGACGGTCGCTGGGGCACTGGCACCGATCCGATCCGGGCGGAACTCGTGTGTAGTCTTCGTGTTTGGGACCGGATAGCTTGCAGCGCAATCGTGTTCTCTCGTAGCATGCTATCCTTGTCCCCGGCTACGTCCATTATGGCAACCATGCCAGTAATCATCGTGTATATTTAAACCTGTTGCATACTAACTTGTGTCTTCGTGGCAGGGAAGGCAGGGTAAGTATTGTGCAGGTAATTCAGACGGTCAGGTAAAATCCACCTAACGGTGGCACGTTCATTTCAGTAATTTCAATATGCTGCTTACTTGTAAATGAACTAAGGCAAGATAGAAACCCATAAATATGCTTATTTCATTAAAATAACGTGTTGATTGGTATAGTCAGGCTAGCTCGCCTTCACCAGCATATTTCGATATGCTGACCCTCGTTGAAACAGGTTCTCCGCACCAAGGCGAACCGAGCGAGGAGCCGAAGTCGTCTACCCGATCCAGTCCAACTGTTGGCGCATCTTCACCGCGCCCCCTGAAGCCTTTTGAAGCCAGAAGCTGCAACTCTTCATACACAAATGCAGCTCCGTGGCAAAGCGATCCTCCAGCCTGGAGGTCTTTATCGTTTTGAGTTTATAAAGGGATGTAATGTACATGACTGCTATCTCATTTTGAGTCAACCCTTTTGTAAGCCGTTCGGCATATTAGCTGACTCGTTCAAGAGTTTGTAATAGATGTTCATTATCAATAAAGAGAACTTTTTTATGTTTTAAATTTGTGTTTCAATTTATCTGCGTACTCTGAATATGTGCTTGCTATGCAAATCATTAAAGCCTTGTGCGGGCGCAACTCCAGGCCCGCACGGCGATCACGACTCGGGGGACGCCTCGGGGCGTGACACTAGTGACTACGGTGTTACCAGAGTGGTTAAAAGCCCATACGCCTAATGATTGTCCTCCCATGATACTAGGTGCCATGTGTGTGTCAACATATCTAATACATAGTAATGACTGGAGAAAAACTACACATGCAAGAACTATACAGAAATGAAATAAATAAAAAGAAATATAAATAGCATGCAAAGTACTATAAACAATTTAGCAAGGTATCTTGCCTGGGGTCCTGCTGCTGGTATGAATCAGAGTCCAAGTCACAGTCCAAATAGCCTATGTATTACAAATTTATCACGTCAAAAGATAATTTATTTTAATTTATTTAATTCTGAAATAATTACTCTAAACTCCTATTTTAATCTTATTATTCTGATTTTTATGTTAATTCCTAAATTTTGTCCAAAAAAATTGAATTTTATCAACTCGAGACTCATGGCACGCAAATCGAGGCGATCTGTTGACCAAAAAGTCAACCGACACAAACTCAACTTTCATACATGATTTCCTATAGATTTCAGTGTCAAAAATATGCTGGAATTTACGGCTCGTCCGAATTCAAATTCGTTTGGGAATTATGGCACATACAAATTTTGTATTGTGCACCGATGGTTAAATTATAACCTAGAAGTTCTACAGAATTAACAGTATGTAAATACTTCGAAATAAATTCTGGGAAAAATATATGTCGATGATCTCGACATTAGCTTTCCGAAACTTTAAACGGTTCATGATTCTGATTCCTGGTTCTCCCGGAATCGCGAATACATCAAAACACGTCTATTTTCGGACATGCTGTGCTCTACAAATTTTCCAGAATTGAATACTAATAATTTATAAAAAAAATTATATAATCAGAAATCTAACCTTATTATTGTTCTAACAAAAAAAACTGGAGCAAGTTTGGAGTCCGGAGCTAGGAGATATCGTCTTTTTAATTCGTCATAACTAGTAGAAAATGAGGCTGAATTTATGACGAATTTTGACTATTTTTGGACGAAAAAGAGAGGAATTTGGGAAAGAAAAATATGAAGGATGAGGTATTTATAATGGTGGACACTAATTAATTAAATACGACTAGGATTGGTTAATTTGGATAGGATTATGATGAATTTAAATAAGGATAGGATATACATGAAGTTGATTTCCTAGTAGGTTCAGGATTTGAATTAATTTAAAATAGAGTTTGAATTTATCTCAATAATTTATAATCTTAAATATAATTAAAGATAATACAAATAATTTATAAAATCTTATTAATATCTATTAACACTAAATTAGCATCTATCTAATATTAAGACTATATATATATCCAAATAAATTCTAAATAATTTAAAAAATCTAAATAAATTTCTTAAAATTCTAAATAAATTACAAAAAAATATAATTAAATATTTTAAACTAAAATAAATATTTGGTAGGAACGACATGCAAGTATGGTCGTATAGTAAATCATAGAAGTCCTAAAAATTTATGTTTCTAAGTTTTAATTACCAAAAATTCTAGAAAAATCTCCAAAAATCTAAAATAACCTAAAATAATTCTAAATGAATATTTATATAAGTAAATATACTAAAAAAAATTATTTTCTAATTAACTAAGAGAATACTTTAAATAAATTTAACATCAATAATAAATATAATAATATAAAATATACACAAATACCTATTTTGGGTGATTTGATTCGAAGGTGTCTTACAACATTATGTTAGGCAGACCATGGATCCACGATCATAATATTGTTCCTTCAACTCTACATCAATGCTTCAAATATGTAGATGTCTAAGGGACAATGAAAACAGAGTTTGCTGATCTCAACCCGTTCAAAGGGGTTGAGTCCTACTATTCTGATCCCATGTTGTACACCCAAGACTACATGAAGGAGGTGTCAGGCAGGACGGAAGAGGGATCCTACCAGGAGCCAGGAGAACCATCTGTTAAGCAACCTTTGTCAATCCAGGTGAAAGGGCGGACTACCCGTCCGAAAGTCATGGAACCTGTGACTATCCACTTGGGCAAAACCAAATCGGGAGAAGAAAATGATCCCCTAGTGATCAGTCTGAACAAGAAGCCTCCACCTTTGGTCATTGACCTTAGGCGCAACAAGCAGTCAACTGATGTAAATATAATCGGGAACATGGTTCCTGGCGATAATAAAGATTCTCTTTTCCAGTATACTGACACTCAATTTCCTAATCATGAATCTTCCCCTCATAACGATATAGAACCTATAGCACAAAATTTATTTGAAGCTATAGACTTCTATCATCCATATGTGTGGGAAGTAGCATCAACATCTAATGTCGTTACGACATATGGGCCGCATGAAGATTCTATCATTGTTGTTCCACCTACTCGTAACAATCAGCATCCAATAGTCTTCGGTCGCATATGGAATAGACCGATTGTACAAGAAGGTTCCCACAAATCTGATGCTGGGAAAATGTAAGTCCACAGATATAGTCCACAGGCTTTAAAGATTATGCAAAGCATGGGTTATGATTTAAAGTTGGAGCCAGGCCTCAACTATGGAAGAGGCAGACGAATGCCATTGTATGGTGATCCCTAATGTCAACAAACTCGTTTTGGGTTAGGGTATACCATATATCTTGCAACTTCAAACAACTCTGAGTCAAGTGAGGAGACCATTTCCTCCTCTCAAGACGATTTGTCATCCTCCGATTCAGGTGATGAACTCGAACAGACTTTATCAGTAAATATGGTGTTGACAGATTCCCTCAAAACAGAGGAACAAGAATCTAAACCATTTGAAGATGAATCCTGGGCTCAGCAAATGGATACACAATGAGAACTCTGGTTTGAACAAAAAGAACCACCCACTGAAGATAAGGTTATCCAAATCAATATTGTGGATGAATTTTTACCAAAGCCGATATTTATCAGTAACAATCTTTCCGAAGAAGAAAGAGAAGAAATGATCCAGCTGATAAAAGAATATATCGATATCTTTGCTTAGAATATAAGGATATGCCAGGTCTTGATCCAAAAGTGGCTACCCATAAACTCAATATATTGTCAAATTTAAAGCCTGTAAAGCAACACTAACGCCGGTTCCGTCCAGATATGATGGATGCCATTGAAGCTGAAATCAAGAAGCTAATAGCCTGTGGGTTCATCCGAAAAGAACAATATCCTGATTGGGTCGCTAATGTTGTCCCGGTTATGAAGAAAAACGAAAAAGTGCGTGTTTGCATCGACTTCTGAGATCTAAATGCGGCCTATCCTAAAGATGAGTTCCCTCTTCCCATTACAGACGTCATGATCGATAATACGTGCAGTTTTGAGCACATGTCTTTCATGGACGGATTTTTAGGATAAAATCAAATTAAGATGAATCCTGAAGATGAAAAGCATACTGCTTTTCGTACACCACTGGGGGTATATTGCTACACGGTTATGCCTTTTGGATTGAAGAATGCCGGGACTACATATCAACGAGCTATGAGTAACATATTCCATGATCATCTGCGCAAAATGGTGGAATGTTATGTCGACGATATTGTTGTCAAAAGCCGCCTCAAGGATAATCACATCCAAGACTTGAAGACAATATTTGAATTGATGTGCCAACATCAACTCAAAATGAACCCTACAAAGTCCTTTCTTGGTGTATCCAGTGGCAAATTCCTGGGATTTGTCATTACCGGTAAAGGCATTCAAGTTGACCCTGATAAAGTAAAAGCCATCCTAGAAATGCGACCACCTCGTAATCTGAGAGAACTTAGGAGATTTCAAGGTCGTCTAGCTTATATCAGGAGATTCATATCCAACCTCTCCGGAAGATGTCAACCTTTTTCTCGTCTAATGAAGAAAGGTGTGTCATTCGTATGGGACGAAGCCTGTCAGCAAGCGTTTAATGACATCAAATGCTATCTTATTAATCCTCCAGTTCTGGTGCCTCCCTTCATAGGAAGACCATTTTTGCTGTATATTCGAGCAATGGATCATTCTTTAGGGGCTCTCCTTGCACAGAAGAACAATGAGGGTCACGAACAGGCTATTTACTATCTAAGTAGGATGATGGTCAGAGTTAAACACATGTATAATCCAGTGGAAAAAGAATGCTTGGTCCTAATGTTTACCATTCAGAAGATGCGACATTACGTGACGGGCCAAACTATTCATATCATCTCCCGAATCAATCTACTTCGGGTTTTAATGAATAAGTCAAGTGTTCTTAATTCCCGATTAGCGACTTGGGCAATACTACTGACACCGTATGATATGATGTACGTCCCTCAAAAGTCCATGAAAGGTCAAGCCTTGGCTGATTTCTTAGCTGCCTATCCAATTCCGAAAACCTCCAAATTATATGAGGACATTCCCGACGAAGTTGCATAATATAATTCGGCAATGGAAGGTGATACATGGCAACTATTCTTTGATGGCATTTCCAGAACTGGTCCCAAGGGAAACATAGTTTCAGGAGTAGGAATTGTCCTGGTGACTCCTGATAAACTCGTCATCTATCGAGCATATTCTCTTAGCGAACCCTGCTATAATAATGTGGAAGATTATAATGCTCTACTAATCGGGCTTCAAGTCGCTAAAGAATTGGATGTTGAATACCTGAAAGCTTTTGGTAATTCTCAGCTGATCGTCAATCAGGTCAGAGGAATATATGAAGTCTGCAATCCAGACCTCATTCCTTATCACCGAACAACGATTGAGATAGCAATGTCTTTTAAAGGATTCTTCTTAGAGCATGTTCCGCAATCTCAAAATTTGGAAGCTGATGCTCTGGCCAGCCTAGCTGCAGATCTAGCTATTCCTATAAGAAGGCAGAATTTGGTGATCCTTCTTAACAGAGATTTGTTTTGTGTGAAAAATAACTTTCACATAGAACGCAGCTATGCTATAAATACGGTTCCTCCTAAGAGAGATTGAAGGAGTCCCTTTATAGACTTTGCGTCATACAGAATCTTACCAGAAGATCCTAAAGAAGCAGTATCTATCAAGAGACGATCATTACGTTTCTATTTTGATGCTTCTTCACTAAGTCTATATCGCCGAACATACGATGGACTATTGTTATGATGTCTCTCTGATGATGATGCAAGGCGGGTTATCCGAGAAGCTCATGACGGGGTATGTGGAGCATATCAACTCGGTCCTAAATTACAGGATAGTATCAGGAGGATGGGCTACTACTGGTCTACTATAATTGCAGATTCCGTGAAATATGCAAGACAATGCAAAGTCTGTCAGGTTCATGCAGATTTCATACATCAGTCGTCTGAGTATTTACATCCTACTATTGCATCATGGCCCTTTGAAGCGTGGGGTATGGATATCATTGGTCCTATTCATCCTTCATCTTCTAGAGGACATCGGTTCATATTGGCTATCACGAATTATTTCTCTAAATGGGCAGAGGTAATCCCTCTTGCTGAGGTGAAGACATCCAACGTGATCAGCTTTATCAAGCACCATGTAATTTATCGCTTTGGGATACCCCGAAGGATAATTCATGACAATGGGCCTCAATTCATCAGTCAAGCGTTTCACCAATTTTGCGATAAGAATCAGATACAAAATATGGCCTCAACGGCATACAATCCTGTTGCTAATGGTTTGGCGGAAGCCTTCAACAAAACCATCATCAAACTCTTGAAGAAGTTTATCTCTTCAAACAAAAGAGATTGGAACGAGAAGTTGGGAGAATGTCTGTGGGCATACCGCACAACGGTACGAACGCCAACGGGTTGTACCCCATTTTCGTTAGTTTACGGATGTGAAGCAGTTCTCTCCATTGAAGTTCAAATTCTATCACTCAGGATAGCAGTGGCTAATGAGCTGACTCAGGAAAATAATAATCGTTTAAGACTTCAAGAGCTAGAAGGATTAGACGAAAAATATCTTCAAGCTCAACAGCGCATCGAGTTCTACCAGGACCGCATCTCCAGAGCTTTTAATCAAAAAGTGAAGGAAAGAGTATTCAAAGTTGGCGAGCTAGTTCTAGCTGTGAAGAGGCCAATGATCATTACACACAAAAGTAAGGGCAAGTTCCAGCCCAAATGGGAGGGCCCTTATGTGATTGAAACCATATTTTCAAATAGCGCTTACAGATTAGCCAAGCCTAATGGAAATTTGATAATGGCTCCTATCAAAGACAAATTCCTGAAGAAGTACTATGCTTGATCTCCTTTGCTCAAAGTGGTATGGTGAAAATTTCATTCTGATGACACTACATACAAAGATTAGTTGGATCATATTCTATCATGTTCTTGTGACCTCTAAATAGATATGTTTAACTAATTTGAAACTTCAAAACCTATCACGTCCATATTACCTCTGATAGTGTTTTGTATACAAATTTAGTTGGATCATATTCTATCATGTCCATATTACCTCTGAATAGATATATTCAACTAAACCTTACCGAAAGTATATTATGTCCATATTACCTCTGATATCACTTTCATCTTAGCCTATCATTTATATTCAAAAATGATAGGTCCACAAAGTCAGAAAATGTATCTTTATTATCTCTGGAAATAACAAATTACAAAAGAAGCAAAAAGGTACATCATTGGGGATGAGCCGTTAAATCGCGAATTTGTTACGCCAAAGCAGCCATCCTTTCATTCCTGGAATTCAAGATGTTAGTACTATCCCGCTCCAGTCTTGCTTCGTCATTGCTCAAGAAAGATAGTTCGGACAGAGAATCAACAAAACTTGCGTGGATGACACCCGCATGTGCCAAGTTCTGCTGAGCTGTCTTCACTTGGCCCTCAAATACATCATAAACTACCGATGCCTTGAGAAGCCTCTCCCTTGTCTGAGCAAGTTCAGCTTCCAATTCTCGAACCCTCACTTCATATCCCTTACATTCAGCACAGCACTTGGCCAGCTGAGGAATACTCTCTACCAATACTGCCTGCTCTTTCTCCATCTCTTGTTGTTGTTCCTGGATGGATTTGTTTAAAGATTCAATCTGCTGAGCAAGTTCCGCAGTTAGGGAGTCATACTCAGCTTAAACCAGGTCATCGATGCTGCCTCAGGATAGTTGCTAATATTCGTTAATGGGTTGTTCTAAACCATTAACTATTTGCTCTAGCGCATAAGCTCTTTTAGCGTCATTGAAATTTCTAATCGGCGCTATAGTGAGCTTGGAGGACGTCTTCAGAGCATCAAAGCCTAGATTCTTCTCCAGCACCATGGATATTAATTCTTTCAAAGTACGATAGAATATGCTAGTATATTGTTCAACTAGCATAACGAAGATCGAATGTACGCTGGGAGTAGCCGCAATATCGATAAATCTCCTATCAGGAATGACTGCAGAGGATGTTTCCACAGTCGTTGCTTCAACAGAGGGTACGACAAAAGAAGAGACACCAAAAACGGTTAGGCATGCTTAACGAAGGAGGCACGGTCGAGATGGTGGGTTCATCCTCCTCTGATGTTATTTGAACTGCCACTGGCGGGATGATACCCGAGAATGTTGCGGATGAAAGATCGGCAGTTTCAAAATATGCTTCGTCGACGTCAGGTGCCGCCATTTCATTAGTTGGATCCGCAATAAAATCAGAAGTTGTGTCAACTCCGCCCTCCCCCGAGACGTCTTCGCCTGAAAATAAGATAAGAGAAAGTTAATATCAATTTGATGTTAATTTTCCTAAAGAAAGCGTAAAGACAACATTTACCCATGGCCGATGGTATGTATGTTGCGTCTTCAGCCTGTACAGCTAAATTATTTCTTAATGATGCTAAACAAGTTCTCATACCTGGAGAAGAGGGTACACCAACTGACATTTGAGGGTAGTCATCCCAGTCGTCATCCAGATCCACTCGAGGTTCATCGGGTGGAATCTCGCTCGAGATACTTATTGACGAAGGAGGGGCTAGTCCCATTATTTGTCTTGGCAAAGGTATATGGATTCTTATTACGCTCGGCCTCGAAGGCGATCTAGAAGCACTACCAGTAACGGTGGTAGCAGCAGTAGTTGAGGGCAAAGAATCTCCAGCACTGTCAGCTAGAACTGTGGAGGTTCCCTCTCTAAAAGGCGAAGGACCCCCGATCAAAGAATCATCCCCAACAGGGGAAACAATAGGCTTACTCCTAGAGGCCCCCTTGGTGGAAGTCCTTTTAGGACCTCCGGTAGTCAGTTTCTTCTTGTGGGGGGAAGGCTCTTTCAGAGTGGAAGCCTTTCGTTTATTGGAGATTATGAGAGGCTCTGCTGGCGGAGCTATTATGCCTCTCAGTAAAATTAACAAATAATCATCGGTACCGGTGGTTTCATCACCTTCATCAGAGGAGACAAATGGTATCTCCTCTCTCCCAGTGGACCTATGTGAGGGCATCCTGAAACTTCCATGAACATCAAAATCACAATGGAAGGTATTGATGGACATATAAAACTGCGCGTACGAGTGAAGAATGCGCAGCTCCGTGGAGAGAGAAGTCGTGGGCACAGCAAAGGTTGCTCCAGTACAACCCATTATGAAGTACCGTCATCCTCTAGCTCCATCAATAAGTCCACCTTTGAACTTGAAGCTGGTGATGGCATTCCCCACGTGCAACTGATCATACCCAAATTGCCTAGCAAAACGGCTAGGCAGATAAGGCTGTAAGTAGCAGTGGTCCTCACTTCTGTACAGCAGATGGGAAGGTCTAATGCAGACCAATCAGTAAAAGGCTTCAGGAGAAAGAATAGTCTTCCTCTGACCTGCATCCTGAAGTTTTGTCCCCTGTTGATTGATATGTACGGGGGGAACGATGCAGAAGAACTTTCAACTATGGGCAAAATTTAGTGCTAGCCGACAGTCTATGACGCTAGTCACATTCCAAGAAGAATTTCTGTAATTCAACAGGAAGTTATTGCCCGAACCACTGGCCGATCCGGGAGACATCACTCTGGTGTTGTGAAGGATTAACCATCCCATCAGATATAAGAATGGCAATTCCACTCTGGGATATCCTTCACGCTGTGTATCATCAGCCAGCAGTCCCTCAGTAATGGCCCTCAGGCCAGCTTGAATCCTGCACACCATGGCAGAAAGCAGGCCCAACCTCGCTCCAAACACCAAACGCACTGCTGGCCATAAGGTGTTGCGATGAATGCGATCCGCAGACGCGATGCCAGGAACCACCCATCGACATAGCCAAATAGAAAGGAAGCCAGCCAGTTGAGCTTCTCTTGACAGAGGCTTTCGGCAATGCCTCATATAGCTGTAGGCTTTGGTACCTGCAGGATAACCCCCCATCTATTCATTGAGAACACAATCTTGAGCCCCCGCATCTCCAATAAGATCGTCGATTGTGTTGGCATTAAGAATGCTCAAGGGATTCAAGGGTTTATCTCTGCTATCTACAACCTTGTCATGTTTGGCATTTCTAGCCTGATGAAAGAAGAGGTAGGATACCCATTTGTTGATATGGGCTAAATCAGAGGGCTCCTTGTAGAAGGCGGTGCATGTCACGACCCGTACCCGGAAGTTCGGGCACGAGTGCGTGGGTACGTCCAGCCTACGCCGCAGAGTCGGCGGTAGTACGCTGTCTAGGTCAATCCATAATTACTAACTAGCTCATTCACAACAACATAGGCAGGATAATAATGAGAAATGAAACTTAAGATTGCAACTGAAAATAAATGTGACAACAGATTCAAATATTTAATACAGGAATTCTAAATGATAACGGGGACAAACCCGATTAAAATAAGATAAGAAACAGAATAAAAGATAGCTACTACTAGCTACTCAGCAGCAGGGGTCTCCTGGGGGGGTTCTGGCTCCTCATAGGTATCATCAGTCCCCTCATAGGGACCATAATAAGTAGGAGCAAGGTCCTCATCATCGCCTAAATCAACAGATCCATTCAGGAAAGGAGCAAAGTACACAGTGCACAACAATGTTAAACTAAATATTTATGACAATTAAACATTGAATATCATGTTAAGGAAATTGCATAAAGGAATGTTAAGATCTCAGAGTCAAAACCATAAACAGGAATATGAGAAAACAGAAGTAAACGAGCAGGAAAAGAAACTACACAGTCAGCAAGAATATAACATGACCAGAAGTTATCTGTATGAAACTTGTGTTTGTTTTTAGAATACTTAGTTGGCATGTAGGGGTTTATAAGGCTAATCCGGCCGTCATGGACGGCTATTAAATACGAATAATCGAGATCCGGCTGATGGACAGTCGTGTACCACCAGCTATTAAACACGGCAAGGGGAAGGGTAAACTACATGCCTTTTATTATTCTCCCACCCGACATGAAAAACAAGACATGAATTCCAATATTCAAGACATGAAATATAGTATTCTAACACTACGTGTAATCAGCAAGGGTACTAGTAGAGCAGGGAATTTAATTATCATAATATAAAGATTAACTTGAAGTGCAGGTACTTGCCTGTTGTTTGGATCTGGTTAATTTAGTTCTTGGGGAAAAAGTCCAGAGATGAGTCCAAAAGCTGAAATAGACATTACCATCACTCTCAGAAGGTGTCAAATAGCTAGAAATGCCTATCCTTGGGTCCAATTTGGAGACAAAGGCAAAAACGGCAATTTCGGGTCAAAACGGGGTCCGCCGGTGGGCCCGCTTTGCACCGAAAAATGCGTCCGGGTCAAAGGTCTCCAAATTCACCAAACTTAGTGTCAACAGGTTAGGAACGCTGATACGAACCCAATGGAACTTCCAGATTTGGATTCCGATGAGCCGAACACAAAATCGCCCGTCGAGCGGGGCTTGTGGGGCCCACGACACGCGATTTCGTCAACGTTCTCAGAATTGAACCAAACTTGACCCACAGGACCAGCGTATTGCTACGAGTCCGATGGCGCAAGTTTCGTCTTGATCCGACGTGTGTGCACAAAGTTAGGGTGAATTGCCGAAAAGGCGGATACGGGGCGATGTCCGCGGATACGCGTTGATTCCGGTGTGCACGCACACCCGAATCAGCTTCCACGAAAACTCACACGTCCGTATCGACGATGCGTACGTATCTGTGAAGACCACACGTGACCAAGTTGTCCCGTTTGGCGGGGCGGACTCAGTTCCTGGGTGAAACAGGGTCTGGTTTTTCCTGTTTTTGGATCGCGGTGTGCGATCACCACAGGACGCGATATCCCGAACAGTTTATCCGGACACCGAGAGGGTCATACAGGCTTCACAACGCAATTTACGGAAATGGAAACGGAGCTACGAGGCGAAAGTTACGCGTACCTGAAGGGCACCTGAAAATTCAGGTTCGAGGCGTGTCCGTGTCGTGTCGACACGAAGTACAAATTAGGGCTAGGGTTAGGGTTCAGGGGGGAAATCGGCCGGCTACGGCGGCTGAGGCGTCGATGCGGTGGAGGAAGCCGACCGGAGGGCTGGGCGGCGCCGACGAGCTGGGCGGAGGTGGCGCAGAGGCCGGAGGCGGCCGGAGCGGCTGGAGTTGGTGCCGCTGCTGCTCGTCGTGGCCGGAGGCAGCGTTCGAGGAGGCGAGGCGGAGGAGGAAGACAGGCGGCCGGGTCTGGGAAGTCGGGGACGGAGCCGAGGGGGGGCTAGGCGGCTGGAGGGAGTGGTGGAGGTTCGCCGGCGGGAGGGATGGCCGGAGTTAGGGTGTGAGGCGGAGGAGGAAGAGAGGGGAGGGTTTATATAGGGCGGTGTCGGCCGCGGAAGGCGGGCCGTGGGGGTGAGGTGGCCGCGGAAGGCGGGCCGAGGGGGTGAGGTGGCCGCGGAAGGCGGGCTGAGGGGGTGAGGTGGCCGGCCGGTGCGGGGAGGGCGCGGCGGAGGCGGCGCGCGACGCGGAGGCGAGGGAGAGAGGGGAACCGGTCGCCCGGGTCGGGCGGCACGCGGGTCGGGTCCGGGCAGACCCGACCCGACCCGGAAAGAAGCGGGCTGGGTTGGGCTGCTGGGCCGGTCCATTGGTCCGAGCCGGCCCAAGGAGAAAAAAAAAAGAATAGAAAATAAATAAAATAATAAATAAATAAATAAATAATTAATTAATTAATTAATTAATAAAAATAGTTTTTAGGCATTTAAAAATAGGTCTGAGGCCCATAAAAATCCAGAAAAATTACCCTAAGTCCAATTTTTCATTTTACACCCAAAAATATTATTTTCATGATATTTTAATATTATTTATTGCTAATTTAAAATTATTTATTAATTGAAAATCTTGATTTTAATTACAAAAAATTCCCAGAAAATTCCAAAAAATTGGGAAAAATCCAAGATTTAATAATTTGGAAATTCAGGGGTTTACAACCTACCCAACTTACAAAAATTTTGTCCTCGAAATTTAAGAATAACAAGGCACGAAAAGAAAAGGCCGAAAAATAAAATATACCTCAGGTTTCAAAAAGATAGGGGTATCGCTCTCTAATCTCGTCTTCTCGCTCCCAGGTGGATTCGCCGGGGGAATGGTGCTTCCAAGCTACGCGAACCAGGGAGATAACCTGGTTCCGTAAGACTTTCTCCGAGCGATCCAGTATCTCTACGGGTTGCTCTTGGTAAGTCAGACTTGGGCCTACTTCGAGCTCTGAGTGATCCAAAATGTGGCTGGGGTCTGACACGTACTTCCTCAGCTGCGACACGTGGAAGACGTTATGTACTCCATCCAGAGAGGGTGGCAATGCCAGACGGTATGGCACTTCTCCGATTTTCTCCTGAATGCCAAAAGGTCCAATGAATCTTGGGCTGAGTTTTCCACTCCTTCCGAACCTAATGGTGCCACGTGTCGGGGAAATCTTTAAGAACACCAGCTCTCCAACCTTAAAATAGAGTCATAATCAAGTCTTAGTTCCATAAGCAAAGTATTTAAATTGACTTGAATTTCATAAATTTAATTACCTCAAATTCCAAGGGCCTTCGGTGGCTATTTGCCCAATGTCGTTGCCTGTCTTGAGCCACTCGAAGTCTGTCCCTTATTTGCTTTACCTTCTCAGCTGAATCGATCACCATCTCTGGTCCCAGCAGGGCTCTTTCTCCAACGTCGTCCCATGATAGCGGGGTACGACATCTTCGTCCATACAGAGCTTCAAATGGAGTCATCTCGATACTGGCTTGGTAACTGTTATTATAAGAGAACTCCACCAGGTGTAGATAGTCTTCCCAGGATCCTCCAAAATCCAGAACACATGTACGGAGCATATCTTCAAGTGTCTGGATTGTACGTTCCGATTGTCCATCGGTTTGGGGATGATAAGCTGTGCTGAATTTGAGTTGCGTCCCCAAGCTGGCTTGTAAGCTCTTCCAGAAGTGAGAGGTGAATCTTGAATCTCGGTCGGAGACAATACTTACTGGAACTCCATGCAGCCTAAAAATATGTCTGATATATAAATCTGCCAGCTTCTCTGTATATAGCCCTACTTTGAAAGGTAGAAAATGTGCAGACTTGGTCAGTCTATCTACTATCACCCAGATTGCATCCTTACCACTAGGTGTCCTTGGAAGTCCGGAAACAAAATTCATTGTGATATGTTCCCACTTCCACTCCGGAATGGGTAGGGGTTGAAGCAGTCCTCCAGGTCTTTGTCTTTCTGCCTTGACTTGCTGGCACACTAAACAACGAGATACGAACCTGGCTACTTCTCTTTTCATGCCGTGCCACCAAACATGCGTTCTCAGGTCCTTGTACATCTTGTTGGCTCCTGGATGTATAGAGTATTGCGATCTGTGCGCCTCTTGCATAATTTCTTCTCTTATGTCTCCTTGAGGTACACATAATCTATCGCCAAGCCTCAGTGATCCATCTTCATGAATTCTGAATTCTTCTACTAGTCCAGATTGCACTTGACCTCGAAGGCTTCGCAGGCCTTCGTCCTGAAACTGAGTCTCCTTGATCTTGTCCATTAAAGTAGACTGAATCTGCAAGTTCATCATTTGGCCTTCTTTTCCTGGGATAATTACTTCAATACCTAAACTTTCCAAGTCCTCCAGCAGGTGTCTGTCCATAGTCAAGTACATCGCCATAGGATACCTGCTTAGAGCATCAGCAACTACATTTGCCTTCCCAGGATGATATTGAAGGGTAATATCAAAGTCTTTCATTAGTTCCAGCCACCTTCTTTGCCTCATGTTTAGCTCTTTCTGGGTGAAGATATATTTTAAACTTTTATGGTCTGTAAATATTTCCACCCTTTCTCCATAAAGATAATGCTTCCATAGTTTAAGAGCAAAAATGACAGCTGCCAATTCTAAATCATGAGTTGGATAATTCTTTTCATGGGGTCGAAGCTGTCTAGAGGCATATGCTATTACTTTCTTGTTCTGCTCCAAAACACATCCTAGACCTTTTCCAGAAGCATCACTATAAATAGCGAAACCTCCGGTTCCAGAAGGTAAGGTCAGAATAGGGGCAGAAGTCAGTCTTTTCTTCAATTCCTCAAAAGTACGCTGACACTCATCAGTCCAGGTGAACTCTTCATCTTTTCTTGTTAATTTTGTCATGGGCTCCACAATTCTAGCAAAGTCCTTCACAAACTTCCGATAGTAGCCAGCTAGTCCCAGGAAACTTCTAATCTCAGCTACAGAGTCTGGAGTGGGTCAGGATTCTACTGCAGCTATCTTCTTAGGATCTACTGCTATTCTATCTCCAGTCACAACATGTCCCAAGAATTCTACTTTGTCTAGGAAGAAAGCACATTTAGACAATTTTCCATAAAGTTTTTCCTTCCTCAAAGTCTCCAAGGCTAACCTCAAATGTTCTTCATGTTCTTCGGGGGTCTTGGAGTAGATCAAAATATCATCAATGAAGACCACTACAAATTTGTCTAGGTATGGCTGGAAAACTCTGTTCATTAGGTTCATAAAAACTGCTGGAGCATTCGTCAACCCGAACGGCATTACTAAGAATTCGTAGTGTCCGTTCCGGGTATTGAAAGCAGTTTTAGGGATGTCTTCCTTTCTCACCCTTACTTGGTGGTAACCAGACCTTAAATCAATCTTTGAAAACACCCGAGCTCCACTCAGCTGATCGAATAAGTCATCTATCCTGGGCAGGGGATACTTATTCTTAATTGTTAAGGCATTCAAGGCCCTATAGTCAATACACATTCGGGAGATTCCGTCCTTCTTGGGCACAAATAATACTGGAGCTCCCCAGGGTGAGACACTAGACCTAATGAAGCATTTGTCTTCTAGTTCTTTGATTTGCTCATTTAGTTCTATTATCTCCTTCTTGTTAATTCTGTAGGGATTTTGAGATACTAGTGCTGCTCCTGGCACTAAGTCAATGGAGAATTCAACTTCTCGGTCTGGGGGTAAGCCTGAAAGATCTTCAGGGAAGACATCAAGGTATTCAGAGATGATAGGTGGCAATTCTTCTGTTACTAGGGCTACACAAATTATGTTATTACCCATTTCTCTAGAACCTCTAGCAAATTCAAATTCTGGCTTGCCAGGGGGTCTGAAGATTACACTGCCTCTGTGACAGTCTATTGTGGCATGATGTTGACTTAACCAATCCATACCCAGTATAATGTCAAAACTGGGCACTGGCATTACAAGTAGTCTAGCATACAGTTCTCTTCCACATAGTGTGATAGGACAATTGTTACATGCATCACTAACCGGAATGATTCCTCCACCGGTAATGATCTTATAACAATTCCTAAGGGGTTTAGTGCTTAAGCTATGCTTCATAAGGAAATCTACTGACATGAATGAATGAGAAGCTCCAGAGTCAAATAAAGTAATAGCTGGTATTGAATTTATAAGCACAGAACCTGTGATCACGTCTGCTGTGGCCTCAGCTTCTTCCAGAGTCATTGCATAAGCACGGCCTTGCTGCGGTGCACCCCTCTGTTGTTGTTGGTGCTGAGCAAAGCGTTGTTGTTGTGTTGGAAGTGGGGGTCCCCTTTGTTGTGCTGCTGGGGGCCTGGCCTGGACTGGAGCCTTTGGTGCAGCGGGGCGTCCTTGAGCAGCAGGACAGTCCCTCAATTGATGTGCTGGGGAGCCACAATAGAGACAGGCACCTAGCCTCTTTCTACAGTCTTGCCAAGTGTGGCCTAGTTTTTGGCAATAGTTGCAAGGGGCAGCTTGTTGGTTCTGTCTTTGAGCCTGGGGTTGGGGTGCTGGAGCTCGAGGGAGAGGACGCTGAGTTTGCTGCGGGGCCCTCTGCTGTTGTTGCTGGTGCTGTTGTTGAAAAGGGCGTTTGTTGGGTCCTGCATTTCCGGTATCTCTTTCTCGCTTCAGTTTGTGCCCCATATCTCTCTCTACGCCTTGTGCCACGCTCAGGATTTCTTCATAGGTACGAGCTCGGCTGGTGGTGACAGCAAGGCGAATATCCGGAGACAGCCCCTTCTTGAATCTACGGGCTCTGTCCTCCGGGGTACGAACCATGTACTCCGCAAAGTGGCTTAACCTGCTAAATTCAGCAGTATATTCATCAACAGTCAGGGTACCTTGTTCCAGTCTCTCAAATTGGCTTTCGAGAGCTTCCCGAGCCACTTCGGGGTAGAATTTCTCCTTGAATAGCCTCTTGAAGTCCTCCCAGGTGATGTCAGGAGCAGATAGTTGGGGTTCATCTCTGAACCAGGTTCGAGCAATGTCGAACAGTTGCAGGCTTGCGGACTCCACTTTGAGATCATCGAAAACCCGAGCAGTCTTCAGGAGTCTCTCGACATTCTCTATTCATTCATCGGCATAGAGAATGCCCTCAGTTCCGTAGAATTCCAGGGGTCTAAGATTCTTGAAGTCTTTGGCACTCCCTGGCCTCTTGAGTGGCGACTCCTGGGACTTAATAGCTTCTGAGAGGCTGGTCCGCAGAAGTGCAGTCTGTTCTTTCTGGGATTCCACCAATCCCTGGAACACTCCTAGCAGTTGTGCCCCATCTAGGGTAACTGCCGGGACAGATGGAGGCGGCGGGAGTGCAAGAGTCTCGGGCACATTCTGCTCAGCTGGTTCTGATGTGCCTCCTACTGTGTTCCTGGTCTGGACCATTCTGAAAGATTAAGGGATAGGAAGATCAGAATAGAATACTTGGAAATCAAAGGCGATAGGAAAAATTGAGCAGCAATGATATCAAGAATTGAAATAAGGACGCTATACTGTGAATGGGCTTTTCCTAGAATCCTCAATTTTATTCCATACCCTGTCCTAGGGTATTACCCTATTTTAGGATAGGACCTGCATGGGCCACCATAAAAACGTGTCACGATCCGTACCCGGAAGTTCGAGCACGAGTGCGTGGGTACGTCCAGCCTACGCCGCAGAGTCGGCGGTAGTACGCTGTCTAGGTCAATCCATAATTACTAACTAGCTCATTCACAACAACATAGGCAGGATAATAATGAGAAATGAAACTTAAGATTGCAACTGAAAATAAATGTGACAACAGATTCAAATGTTTAATACAGGAATTCCAAATGATAACGGGGACAAACCCGATTAAAATAAGATAAGAAACAGAATAAAAGATAGCTACTACTAGCTACTCAGCAGCAGGGGTCTCCTGGGGGGGTTCTGGCTCCTCATAGGTATCATCAGTCCCCTCATAGGGACCATAATAAGTAGGAGCAAGGTCCTCATCATCGCCTAAATCAACAGATCCAGTCAGGAAAGGAGCAAAGTACACAGTGCACAACAATGTTAAACTAAATATTTATGACAATTAAACATTGAATATCATGTTAAGGAAATTGCATAAAGGAATGTTAAGATCTCAGAGTCAAAACTATAAACAGGAATATGAGAAAACAGAAGTAAACGAGCAGGAAAAGAAACTACACAGTCAGCAAGAATATAACATGACCAGAAGTTATCTGTATGAAACTTGTGTTTGTTTTTAGAATACTTAGTTGGCATGTAGGGGTTTATAAGGCTAATCCGGCCGTCATGGACGGCTATTAAACACGAATAATCGAGATCCGGCTGATGGACAGTCGTGTACCACCAGCTATTAAACACGGCAAGGGGAAGGGTAAACTACATGCCTTCTAGTATTCTCCCACCCGACATGAAAAACAAGACATGAATTCCAATATTCAAGACATGAAATATAGTATTCTAACACTACGTGTAATCAGCAAGGGTACTAGTAGAGCAGGGAATTTAATTATCACAATATAAAGATTAACTTGAAGTGCAGGTACTTGCCTGTTGTTTGGATCTGGTTAATTTAGTTCTTGGGGAAAAAGTCCAGAGATGAGTCCAAAAGCTGAAATAGACATTACCATCACTATCAGAAGGTGTCAAATAGCTAGAAACGCCTGTCCTTGGGTCCAATTTGGAGACAAGGGCAAAAACGGCAATTTTGGGTCAAAACGGGGTCCGCCGGTGGGCCCGCTTTGCACCGAAAAACGCGTCCGGGTCAAAGGTCTCCAAATTCACCAAACTTAGTGTCAACAGGTCAGGAACGCTGATACGAACCCAACGGAACTTCCAGATTTGGATTCCGATGAGCCGAACACGAAATCGCCCGTCGAGCGGGGCCTGTGGGGCCCACGACACGCGATTTTGTCAACGTTCTCAGAATTGAACCAAACTTGACCCACAGGACCAGCGTATTTCTATGAGTCCGATGGCGCAAGTTTCGTCTCGATCCGACGTGTGTGCACGAAGTTAGGGTGAATTGCCGAAAAGGCGGATACGGGGCGATGTCCGCGGATACGCGTTGATTCCGGTGTGCACGCACACCCGAATCAGCTTCCATGAAAACTCACACGTCCGTATCGACGATGCGTACGTATCTGTGAAGACCGCACGTGACCAAGTCGTCCCGTTTGGCGGGGCGGACTCAGTTCCGGGGTGAAATAGAGTCTGGTTTTTCCTGTTTTTGGATCACGGTGTGCGATCACCACAGGACGCGATGTCCCGAACAGTTTGTCCGGACACCGAGAGGGTCATACAGGCTTCACAACGCAATTTGCGGAAATGGAAACGGAGCTACGAGGCGAAAGTTACGCGTACCTGAAGGGGACCTGAAAATTCAGGTTCGAGGCGTGTCCGTGTCGTGTCGACACGAAGTACAAATTAGGGCTAGGGTTAGGGTTCAGGGGGGAAATCGGCCGGCTACGGCGGCTGAGGCGTCGATGCGGTGGGGGAAGCCGACCGGAGGGCTGGGCGGCGCCGGCGAGCTGGGCGGAGGCGGCGCAGAGGCCGGAGGCGGCCGGAGCGGCTGGAGTTGGTGCCGCTGCTGCTCGTCGTGGCCGGAGGCAGCGTTCGAGGAGGCGAGGCGGAGGAGGAAGACAGGCGGCCGGGTCTGGGAAGTCGGGGACGGAGCCGAGGGGGGCTAGGCGGCTGGAAGGAGTGGTGGAGGTTCGCCGGCGGGAGGGATGGCCGGAGTTAGGGTGTGAGGCGGAGGAGGAAGAGAGGGGAGGGTTTATATAGGGCGGTGTCGGCCGCGGAAGGCGGGCCGTGGGGGTGAGGTGGCCGCGGAAGGCGGGCCGAGGGGGTGAGGTGGCCGCGGAAGGCGGGCCGAGGGGGTGAGGTGGCCGGCCGGTGCGGGGAGGGCGCGGCGGAGGCGGCGCGCGACGCGGAGGCGAGGGAGAGAGGGGAAGCGGTCGCCCGGGTCGGGCGGCACGCGGGTCGGGTCCGGGCAGACCCGACCCGACCCGGAAAGAAGCGGGCTGGGTTGGGCTGCTGGGCCGGTCCATTGGGCCGGGCCGGCCCAAGGAGAAAAAAAAAAGAATAGAAAATAAATAAAAAAATAAATAATAAATAAATAAATAAATAAATAATTAATTAATTAATTAATAAAAAATAGTTTTTAGGCATTTAAAAATAGGTCTGAGGCCCAGAAAAATCCAGAAAAATTACCCTAAGTCCAATTTTTCATTTTACACCCAAAAATTTTATTTTCATGATATTTTAATATTATTTATTGCTAATTTAAAATCATTTATTAATCGAAAATCTTGATTTTAATTACAGAAAATTCCCAGAAAATTCCAAAAAATTGGGAAAAATCCAAGATTTAATAATTTGGAAATTCAGGGGGTTTACAGTGCATGCAAGGTAGTGGCTCATCAGCTCTTGGTACACTGCCACTGCCCGAGGGTGGGTATCCTTCAGCTCCCTATTTGTCGGAACGTACTCTTCATAAGGAGTGTCTCCCATTGGCAGCTTTGAGATGTCTGCCATCTCATGAAGTGCCAGGCCCAACTCACCTATCGGAGTGGCAAAAGTCCCAGTAAGCGAGTTATATCGCTCCATCAAAGCTAAGAACAAGTTGGGGTTGAGAGGCAGCCCAACACTAGTAGCATCACAGCCGCAAACAAGCCAATACTTTCCAGCTCCACCTGAAAGTGCTTCAGGGCCCATGCAGTTAAATTGGCCCATCGAAGATTCTGGGGGCTAAGCCATCCACTGGTGCGAGGGTTAACCTTGGGGTATACTCCCCCCTGCCCCATAAAGTCATTGCAGAAAGTCGCTATTTGAAGCGGCTGGATCAGTGAAGTATCTTCACTCGGGACGCTGTCCGACATTAATCCTCTGAAAGGCATGACAGGGCCTGAGGGACTGCTTACAAAGGACCCTCGGTCCAATCCCTTCTTATAAAAGATCTTCCCTGGCTGGCCATGAAGATCGGGAGTCAGAGTCCATGACATCTTTCTGGGATGTATGGCATGGAAGAATGCAGAGATAGGGTAATCTATGGGCATCTTTGGCAGATACATGATCGTGCCCTCAGCAAAAAATATCCAATCTTCCTTCTTGGGCTTGGTCTGAGACTGCTTATCAATAACGTCCCAGAATAAGAAAGCTGGTTTCTTATACTCGGTCCCATCTATGTATGTCAGGGGATCCCCACTGATCATACTCAGTAACATTCGTTATCCTTGGGCCGAGATCAGAGTCCCCCTCTCTTGAGGATACTCGTTTCCAGAGATGGGGAACGTCACATGGGACAAGTCCTCCAGATAGTTGGAATTCAGCATTCCAGCAGCATATCCCATCACTTCAGCCAGAGGGGGGATCTGTAGGTCCACTGCAAAAAGCAAGAGAATAAGTCAGTTTTACGCTGGATTTACTTTCAGCGCGTAAAAGTAAGGTGCTACACTCTTTCCGTATACGCCAAAACATGACAGTCTGAGTTTTACGCCAGACTGCAAAAATTTGATTTTTTACGCTAGAATTTAAATCTAATACGTAAAACTAAAAGTTTGCAGTATATGCCATACCTAACAGTCAGAGTTTTTACGTCAGACTACAAAAATTTGAGTTTTACGTTGGAATTTACCTCCAGTGCGTAAAAAGCAAGGTTTGTAGTATACACCAAAATTTGACAGTCTAAGTTTTTACGCCAGACTACAAAAATATGGAGTTTTATGCTGACACATTAGAAATGTAGACGTATTTGCGCATACACATACAATGTGTGCGAATAATTTTTCTCCTCTCGTAGTCTTTACCTGTGATGCCCGAAGCACAGCTAGACGGCGGAGCACAACGTTCAGAACGAGGCTCGCTTAGCCTAGTAGGAGTCGCTCGTGCTTGAGCAGAGGAGCGAGATGAGGAAGCGGCTTTCTTTCCCTTAGCCGCGGAGGTTTGTTTTGGCGCCATGACTAATCTGAGTTCTCAGATAAGAGACGAAGACGAAGAGTTCTCAGAAAGAGACGAAGGGTTTTGCAGAGACAGATGAAGGGTTTTTCTTTCTTATGACCTAGGGCTATTTATAGAGTTTAGATAACTCTTCGAATCCGATCTTATCTGATCAGTTATAATTTAGGACCATGTCAGTCGGTCATTTAAAAAGGAAGGCGGACAGTCATGCTGCATAACGGATCCATGATTTTATGCTCAGACGCTACAGATCTACGATTTTACGCTCAGAAGCTACAAATCTACGATTTTACGCTCAAAAGCTACAGATCTATGATTTTATACTCAGAAGCTTTTACGCTCTGAAGCTACATATCTATGATTTTATGCTCGGAAGCTTTTACACTCAGAAGCTACAGATCTACGATTTTATGCTCAGATGCTACGGATCTATGACTTTTCGCATATCTTAAAATTATGCAGGACGGGATACGCGTATATCTTGATAACTTGGGTCTTATACTAGAGAAAGCCAATTTCAAGGGTTTTACGCAAAAAATGCTCCTTCTTGGTTACAAAACATTGCAAGTGCCTAAAACACACATATGTTAACATTTGCAAATAAGACGACGAGTATTCAGTAAACTTCTCCTCTTCTTCAGGCAGGAGGACTTCATCAGACGAAGGGTCAAGGAGTTCCCTAAAAATATTCATCTACATTGAAGATGACTCTTCTTACTTGGCCATTGGAAGTTCATTCGAAGTCTAGCCAGAATCTTTTACATCTAAGTTCAAGTATGGCCTCTTTGGCTGACATTTCTCGCCCTATTTCGAGAAACTTTCGGAAAGCCATTCTTGAAGATGATGTTCTGAACAGAAATTTTTCGTATTAGAGAAGTGACAGTTCAAAATTCTATGTGACTCCTCGTCCAAAAATAGCATGACAATTGGATTTTTAAGACAATTTAATGTTGAAGAGTTTTTACGCATATTCCTCTATGCGTAAAAGTTGAAGCGTGACGGGAAGCATATTTGTCAGAATCAGCGTAAAAAAATTACTCAAGCATGGTGAAGCTGCGTATTATCAGACTTCCTCACAGCAATATGGCAAATCAAAGAGGCGTAAAAGAAGACAAGTTTATTAATCATGATTACATATGATAGAAATCCATTTTACAAAGGATTTTTCATTAATATTCAAGATCATGATTACATATGATGGAGATCCATTTTACAAAGGATTTTTCATTAATATTCAAGATCACGACGGGAATCTATTACGCTAGGTTCTCATCTGACGGAGATCTTCAGTTCTTCTTCTACGACACTTCTTCGGCTTCTTCGGTCGATGAACAAGAAAATGGTTAATGGCGGGAGGATACAGAACTGGGCCTTTTTAAATTATTCAAGCCCCCCCTCCATACGTCATTGGCGGCCATGCTCAGACTTGTGTTAGGGATTCAGACCCAACACAATACTGGAAGACACGGCCAAGCTGCCCACCAGGGTCCAGCGTCATAATAGGGGAAAATACAGCTAGCAAGCTGTGTGGTCTAATGCGACCCTTCCTCTCTCTTTGACGAATCGCCATATAAAATTGCTGATTATCTCGAGCAAAGGAAGCTATGATATCCTTCCATGATCCATCGTTGCAGAGGATATTTGCTCGAAGACGCCTCTTTTTATGGCTCCTTACATGCTGGAAGAGCATAATCTTCTTCCTCCTCAGTGCAGCCCAATGAATCTCAGCGGCCATCTTTGTGGTGAAGGAAGTATGGAAAAACAGGTTCACTCGCTTGCCTTTATATAGGCAGAAGAGAACATACAGAATCCCAACAACTCCTTAAATATCGCCGGAAAATAAGCCTTGAAGAACGAGTCAAATTTGACCACTTCATGCTTCATTCAAAGTATTTCAAACTACAAGAAATTTGAAAACTTTGAAGGGGGTCTTGTAGAAGCATGAAATATGCTGGAGAATTATACGCGTATTATACAGTCAAAACCCAACATGCATGAAATCCGCGTAAAACTGCGCTTCAAGGCTGTGTAGCGTAAAACATGGTTTTAGAATTGCTCGCATAAAACAGAGCTTCAGCACTGTGTGGCATAAAATATGACTTCAGAGCTATTGGCGTAAAGAAGAACTTCAGAGCTGCCCGCGTAAAGCAGCACTTCAAGGCTATTTTGGCGTAAAAGGTTGCTACACCTCCCCCCGGCGTAAAATACGTTTATTTCTAATGCAACATAAAGTCATACGAGGAACTCTTCGTATTCCTCGGATGAATTTGTCAGACAAAACAGTGAACCTGACTCCTGACAAAAGTACTATACGACGATCAAGAGGACAACTGTGATGATGATTTTGCACAAAGATCTAGGCTGTCGTTTAGTGACATATTCTTGATATAAGTCATTTTTATGCATTCAAAGAATACGCTACATATTCTATATGAGCAGAAATGAGTCTTTACGCTCAAGATGAGACGAAATCAGACACCACATCAAAAGTTGTTTCTCATACAGAGCTCGAGGCATATCTCTGCATTTAATGCACGAGATGGAGGCATATCTCTGCATTTAATGCATGAGATTTGGTTCCATTCTTCAGATTTTGTCATAACTGGGAGAGCTAAAACTGTGACTAATACGCTCACATTACCTTCCTTATATTTTACGCCAACCAGGCTATTTTTAACTATAGGAGTACGCCGTATGCTATCTCCTCGAAATACGCCAACCCAGGCTATATTTGCAAAGTATCAAGTTTTACGCAGAATTTGGCTTTTACGTCACCAAGACAGCTATTTGGCTTTTACGCCAACGAGACAGTTATTTGGCTTTTAAGTCAACCATCTCTACGCGAGGGGCAGTTACCTACGTGGCTTGCATGTCATGATCCTTGAGAAGCAGTTATACGTGTTACCTCATAATGGGACACGTGCCATACGCAGATTCAGGAGATCATTCAAACGTGGGTAGCAGTTATTATAACCGTCGTATAAAAGATGTCACTTCCTTCACAGTTTGGTTTCTACGCCAACTAGATAGTTATTGTGACTGATATCTATAAATAGAGATCCCTAGTCACAGGATAAAGGGATCGAATCGGAAAGAGGAGCAAAGAGCACAGACATAGAGTGTCGATTGACAACTTTGACAACGAGAATTCAATCCCACTTGCAATATTTGAAGCTTCTTCTTCTTCTACAACACTTCTTCACCATCGTGTGGTCCAAGGGACAAAGTGATTGACCGCAGATCAGACTCCTATAGCAATTTTTCTCCAGAATTATTTTTATTGTACTTAACATCCTCGTATAGGATTAATTGTAATCTCTTTTTTTCTTGTTTCTAAACAAAGAAAGGGTTTCGTATAAACCTAGTTTCATTCTTTTGTTTATCATCAAACACAACTTTATATTAAGATCTAGTTTCATAGATATTGGTTATTTATTCATATAATTTTCTGTGGATGAGATTTAGTTATACCTTGTGACTTGTGATAGTTATACCACTTATGAATTAATGTTCATTATACAGCATACGCGTGTGTTGTGGGTTCTATATATTGGAGTTGCCATATACCTGCGGCTGGCATGCTTACGTGTCCTAGTCCTAAGTATTTTGGGACTGGTGTCACTACCCAATTCTAGAAAATAGGGTATTTTTTTATTTTTATTTGGTAAATGGTGTATTGTATTGTATTTAATTAATTATATTTATATTTATTTAGTGGTTGTATTATTTTTAATTGATTATTTTAGGGTTTTGACTAGCCTGGACCCATGTCAGACCCTAGTGGACCCATGTTCGATCCGACCAACACCCTTGTGAGGATTATTTTGGGGCTTAGAAATATTTATTATATTTTTAGTGGGTTAGTTGGAGAGATTTGGAGTTAGTTTGAGTACTTTTGGAACCCGAAACCCAAAATCAAGTGTGTGGAGGGCATTTTGGACCTTTGGACATGTAAACCCCCTTTATTTCACTTGGCCGGCCCCTACCTACCCCCATTCCCGTGAGAACACAGCAAGCAGTAGCCCCCTTCCCCCCTTTGTTCCAATTTTATCTTCTTCTTCATTCTTCTTCTTCTCCACTTCTTCTTTCTTCTTCCAAGTAAGTTTCCCTTCCTTTTTCTTCCTTCTTTCTTACATTCCTTCTTCTTTATGCTAACCCTAACCTTGCATTTTCCCTAATCTAGGTGTGTGGAGCCTAGATTTAGTGTGGAGGCTAGATTTGGTGGCTTGGAGCTTGAGGGAGGTGATTCCAAGTAGATCGGAGACTTTAGCCTTGGGATTTCAACTCCCAAGAGGTAAACCCTAACTTTTCCCTTACTAATTACTTTTATATAGTGTAATTAGTATTTTAGAACCTTTCTAGACCCTAAGCCTACCCGTGGGAGGAAGTTGGAACTAGTTTGGTTGAGTTTAGAGACTTTGACATTAGGTTTTGTGTCAATTTCGGGTGTAATCCGAATTTGGCCCAATTTTGGGTGATGCCCTAGGTTAGACGGACCTAGATAAATATTGTCGGGTGTCTTGAGGGTGAGTGTGTGTCTCCGTTCGGACACGGGAAGTCGCGTCGCGGAGAAACGGGCATTTCGGGCGAAATTGGGGTTTTTCGTCGTCGTCGATTCTAAGTGCGTGTGCGTTTCCGCCACGGGCCTAGAATAGATGCGGTAGCATTTTTTCTAGGATCTATGCATCGTTTAGAACTCGTGGATAAATTTTGGGACGATTTTGAGTTCGTTTGGTGTACGTTTCAGGAGGTTTTTCGAACCGAACACCGCGTGTTCGTCGAAATGATCGAACGGCCATTTCGACTTGGTTTCCTAGTTTCGGGCTTGTGCGCACGTTGGGTTAGCATCGGGGAGTGTGTCCTAGAGTTCTCGAGTTATATTTTATATATTTATAGGTATTTGTGAGTGTCGGGGTCGTTGGGCGTGAGTGGGACGTGTTGTTTGTATATATATGTATAAATGTGTATGTATATATATGTATAAATGTGTATGTGTATGTGTATATATATCTTAGAGTGAGTGTGTTGATATGTATATATAGATATTTGTATGTGTGTGTATATATATATATATATATATATATATATATATATATATATATATATATATATATATATATTTATATATATATATATATATAAAGTAGTATATATATATGTATATATGTGTGTGTCTGTGTAAGTGTTGTGAGTGTGTATGTGTGTGTTAGAGTGTGTTTAAGAGTGTGTGTGTATATATATATATATATATATATATATATATATATAGTGATTTATATATATGTATATAGGAGTGTGTGTGTGTGTGTGTGTGTGTGTGTGTGTTTGTGAGAAGGAGGGGGGAACAGACAGCCAGCAGTGGCAGCAGCTGCTGCTGCACTGCAGCAGCAGCACAGCAGCAGCAGAAGGAGCAGCAGCAGCAGCAATAACAGGTACAACAGCAACAGCGCAGCAGTAAATGCAGAGCAAGGGCAACAGCTAGCAGCTTCGGCGCAGCGCATTGGCTAGCGAGGGGTGAGGGTGAGGTTTAGGAATAGGTAGAGTGATAGATAGATTTATAAATAAATTGATAGTTAGATAGATAATAAGATAGATAGATGGTTAGATAGATACTAGGTAAATAGATAAGTTGTTAGATAGATAGATAGTTAATTAGATACATAGATAGATATATCTATGGATAGATAGATAGATAGATAGATAGATGGATAGTAGATACCTATATCTATATGCATAGATATATATATACCTAGAGCTAGATATATATTATAGTTAGAAATATATATATATATATATATATATATATATATATATATATATATATATATATATATATATATATATATATATATATATATATATATATATATATATATATATATATTGGGTAAGGTAATGGGTATATGTATACATGTGTGGATATCTATATATATATGTACATAGATACTTGGATATGTAAATATATGATAGATATATATATATATTTTCTAGCCTAGATTAATAACTAGGTATATATTTATTAGCCTAATAGCAAGCTAGAGGGGTTTGAGAGCGGTATCTCAATACCTTGAGATACCGAGGTATCTCGATACCTTGAGATATCCAAGGTATTGAGTTTCGAGCGGGGTATTTGAGCATTAGCCTAGAAAATATATTGGAGTGATTTTTATATGCTTATGTATATATATTTACGCATGCTAGCATAGGTTTTAGCGGGTTTAGGCGGGGTACGTGGCCTAGGACGAGGTATCGGATACCGAGGGTATCCCGGTATCTCGATTAGGCGAGTTTGTGAGTTTTCTAGCTTAATGAGCTCGGTTTGACCTAGAATTTCAGGGGCACCCTAGTTTGACCTAGCTTTGACCATAATTGTCCCCGTTGACCGTAAAAGTCAACGTTTGATCTAGTTTTGACCTAGAGTTGACTTTTTGGACCCCGAGTTGACTTTTTGATCCGAATTTCACCGGTTTGACCCGTTCGACCTAGAATAGCCCTAGAAGCCTGTTTTTAATTATTTTATATCAGTTTAAATCCTTAGAACCCTGTTTAATTCTGCTTTTCATAATAGGTTCTTGCGACACCGGTCCGGATCTCGATCATCATCAGTTGCTCAGGACATCAGGCGAGTACCTACCTCTGATAGTTTCCATTTCATGATAGCGTTTATATCACCTGTTCTAGAACCGTGATACTTGATTCTGACACATTATTACACGAGCTGGTAATAGTGGATCCTGTCATGAGATGCTATCCCCCTTACCGTGTTCAACGGGTACTCTATCACGTGTATTTTATCATGTGCTTCGGGTATTGATTCTCATGTGCTATCATGTGCTTCTTGTGCTCTCGCTTTCGTGTGCGCGAGCTATTATCATATACGTAGCGTGTTGTGGTTGGATCCAAGAGTATTAGTGGGGGAGGGGAGTAGAAGTTGGTTATGTGATCAAAGCCAAACAGTATTCATGTGTATGTCGGTTATGCAACTCACGCATAACGGAGTTATCGTAGTATTTTTTATGTGCAACCTAAGCCGATCACATAACGAACTTGTGCTCAAGGCACTTAGCTAGTATTCATGTTTTCTCACCTGCAGTTACTTTTTCACTACTTGTATTGTTCTCCAGTTTACATTTCAGCTACTTATTGTGCTCCAGCATATATTTATTTCCTGTGCATCTTGTATACTTTTCTATTTCTCGTCATATACACCTTACCATGCATTTGGAGTTGCTTTCAGAGTTATGTACTTCGCTCCAGTCCTGACTGGGCATATTTTTTACAGAGGATCCTGAGGACTATTGCCCGACGTTCTACGGGCCGGGTGTTGACGAGGGTTGTGTCCCCGAGATCGAGGAGGAGTGCACCGAGGAGACGCCGTTAGCGCCCTAGTTAGCTAGGTGGGTTTCCTGGGTTGTTCCCAGTGGTTTATTTTGGATGATTGTACTTATTCTTTTGTTGCTGTGAGATATTGTAGCTATTGTAGCCTTGGACTGTATATTTTTGGATATTGTCTTGCTCTCTTGGTTCTGTTTCTTTGTTGATATCATATCGTGCTTTTATTCTTCCCCTAGATTTTGTGATTGAGAGTTCATATATATATATATATTGCGTGGTTGCTCTCCTTTCGGAGAGGATTATTCATATATATATATTGCGTAGTTGCTCTCCTTTTTAGAGAGGTCATGGCAGATTTTTTTGTGAGATATATAGATAGTTGGTTGACCTAGAACGGACCTTACAGCGTTCTACCACCGATTCTGCGGCGTAGGCTGGACGTACCCACGAATCATGCTCGATTTTCGGGTGTGGGTCATGACAACTGGGGCGTGACACTGACCCCACAAGCCATTTTGGACGATAGTCGATAGACGGTGACGGTTGTAGACGCAGGTAGCAAACCCACTATAAGCCCTCCTGCCATACCCTTGCTAGACTATTAGCGTGACTATCCATAATGTTCCGTCTAGACCAGATCGGTCCAATGCGACCAGCGTACCGTCCGCAGGAACCCTACCCTTGTGCACAAGTTGTCCATAACCATGCGAGTCTCTTATCTTATCTCTTGATCAGCATGAGCAACGATGGTTGTAGACACATGATTGAACCTGCTATAAGCTATCCCGAATAAACAACGATGGTTGTAGATGCATGAACGAACCCGCTATAATCCCGAACCATAATTCTTGTTCTTCTTTAATTATCTGTATAGTTCAGTTCTTTTAATTGATGCTTCTATTACTTTCTTATAGTTTCTTTCAATATTTTATTATGCCATTTCCCATACGGGAAACCGCCTTGGCGACTCTATGGTCCCGAAGTCTTTTGATGTTTTCTATTAATTGGCTTAGAACGACTATTTTGATAGTCTTCTTGTCTCAGGTAAGTGAACCATGATTATGTGTTGTGCTTCCATACAGTGGCATTACCCCTGTGACAATCATTGTATATAATATAGATAACATAAAGACATCAACTCGACCAATTATAGACAATAAAGCAGAGTCTACTTGTATGGAGCTAAGGTAGCATGCGAGGGTCGAACTATAAGCCAAGTTTCATTTCCATATTCTAACACAAACAATACAAGATGGGATTATTCTCTTAGCTAGGTGCGTTGTATTCTTATTTGCATGCAATGGGTGATTCGTCTAGCGACTAGCATGTATCCTCCGTATTTTTAAGTGTGCAGGCTAAGCAAAGACAGGTTCATCGTAGCCACCCACCTTGGCGATGATTCACATCGGTCGAGCGATACTCCGAGCGCATCTTTAAAATTCTAAGTCAGAACTCCTGAAGGTCCAAATCTGGATCCTTTGCCTCAAGCGAGTTTTCTCATCGAGCAAGGCGGGTCGGATCGTTGCACTTGTGCCATATGAATCGGCTATCTATATTGATGCGGAGCGGGTTGTTACAACTTGGTTGCCCATTCTTTACCGTTTTGCTGGAATATTTGATGTACATTTCTTCTTTTTATTTAGATATTTCGTGCTTGCCTCGTATACACAAGTAAGATTGCATATGCCCTTGCTTAGTCAAAAATTTCTTATATGTAAATTGATCCAACTCATCTCTCATCGAGAGAAAAAAACTCTTCTGCAAGTTAAAGGGTGGAAGTAGCAATTGATTTGTAGTCATATAATATACTCAAAGTTATTTTTGGTGAGTATTGTGGCATAAAAGAACTCAGATTGAGGCCATAAAGAATGAAAAGTTCTTTGCTAATCATTCATAGAAGATGGCCATTATTAGAACAATCTCTGGCTCAATAATTTGGGAAAAAGGCAATGCTATTTTTTGTTATTGTTGTGTTGATTAATGGTTAGTGCACGTAGTGTTTATCGTGGCTTGCCTATATTATTTATGAATCTTTGCCATCAACTCTTCTTTGAGGTACAGCAATATCAAAAAATTATTGTTGTCACGCCCCAATCTCCTGCAAGCTCGATCGTCCCCGTTGAACGTGAATCACCATGTTGCAGCGCTCCCGCAGGACAGTCGTTCTCATCGGGACGTGATATCGTACGAGCCTGGAGTTGTGCTTGCACAAGGCAATATTGTCAAACATCAAAGTTATCATCGAAATGACCAAGATGCAGTGAAAGTCAAGTATTATATGCCAAGCACACATCAGAGTACACACAGTAAAGGATAATGCCACAAAGGTGATACAACACTCCTGCTCTTTCTCTTGCCCACAAAGGTACTTACCGTTTATACATCATGTCACGTATATCCAAGCAGTGCTACTACACCTGTGTACCTAAAAAAATGCCCACAAACATGGGTCAGTACACAGCCGTACTGGTGAGTGGGGTAACCCACTCGTCTAAACCGACACTAAATAGATAGTGAATGCAAACAGTTATATGGTGATCTTTCTACTTGAATCCTAAATTTATTTCATGGCAGAGGTATGACATGTTAAGGAAAACTATAAACCAGGTTAAGCATGTAAGCATTCAACTCAATCAAAATATACAAGCAGATATATATCCAACTCAAAGAGAAACTAGCATGCAAACCGTCCTACTGAAACCCAAGCAACGCGTGAAACCTTTCAAACCATAATCCAAGAACTGTAGTTCTACCCAATCCAGCGCTGAGTATCTAGCTCACCTGGTCGTATCGAACTGCCGGCCCTGCGCCCAAGGCACGTTACCATTTGTCCCCTCCATGGTCGAACCGTCCCGGTGCCCCGGAGCCTTCCCGTTCGAGGAAACCAAACCCTGTGCGCAATAGGTTGTCCGTGACCGATGCAGACACCAAGTAGGTATGACGAGAGAATCGAGCATTCTCGTCCCACCAAACGATTCTAGCCTCATCCAACCAACTATCCATAACCATTTTCCAACTTATAGCCCAAGGTACCATCTCAAGTTATCCCCATAGGCACTATGCCGCTTCTCGACACAGTGTTACAATTGGTACAACACCCCTCGCTCAGAAAATCTCGCGGCATAATGCCCCAACAATGGCACAATGCCCTCACCGATGTAGTTGTCAGATTTTGAACCACAACTGCATGCTTTGCATGACAAAGCGCCCAACTGATACTTGTGTACGGATGCACGCTCGCTCGCCAACCCGAATTGCCTCGATGTTCCAACCAAGATGATCCACTCAAGCTCCAACTGCCCAACGCAAAACCAACTCAAGCCACAAATTATATCCAACCAAATAACGCACACTCTATGCACGCCACAGTGTAGTAATTTTCAAGTTCCAATCCAAGTATTTAAGCCATTACGTGTGTTCCATATTATTGGGCATGAAGGAGTAGAGGAGAAGGGACAGATCCCACTCACCAAGTCTGGTTTCGTTAAGCACCCTGCCTTGCCGATATGGTCGATCCCTTGAACCCGTGGTCCGATGCAAAGCACGATCTACTCAATTGGTATGACCGTACGAGCAGGATGTGCTCTCCAAATCATCCGACCGATCGGACTAAAGAAGACGACATTATTGCTCCAAATCCTGCTATCTCAGTACTGCACTGAATGAACACCCGAATCCATCGAACTCCGCTAGCGATCTGCACATGAAACCAACTCAATCAATACTTATTCCCAAATCCAATAAATCAAAATATAATCAGCTATTGTCTCATTCGATCTGACTTAGCTTAATGCACCGTGCGGTTGCGGGGCATTACATAATATACTACTTAGAATCAGGTTCGTCCTCGAACCATACAAGTATCCATTCCTTGTCGCATGCCGCTTGTCCAATTCATAACTCGGGTCCATGCAACTCATATTCTCTTGATCCAGACTCAGCATCTCGCTCGCGCTGAACGCTCGCACAAATTCTATATTCCTACATCCTCCTTGCGGCTCAATACGAATTCCTTATATCTCTTAGTTTTGGATCATACACATATTTAAGGCGTCCCTGAAATACATGCATTTCAGTTAAGCTTAGCGATAGTGAATTTGGACAAGTTACAAGGGTATCTTTATGTCCGAGGCATTCATTCACTTTACTCCCAGTTGAACCAATCCTGACGTTCATTCCATAACTCATTCGCATAAGCACTATTCTCAAATACGATGATTTTCTACTGACGATCCTCCCACATGACTCGAATCAGTTCGTGTTCCAACTCAATCCATCTAACTATTTTTGAATCCATACTAGCACCATCCAAACTCAATTAACCAAACTCTAGCATGACTCTAATCGCACAATGTTCTGCAAGCACCGTCTCCAAATATTATCTCATGCTCCGAACGATCATCACAACTGATACTACCCCAGTTAGGCGACTTACCCATATATCAAACTATGCTCTTAGATCAGCTCAGCCAAACACCTTTTCCTCAATTTTAATACCTCACTGGGTAAACATCTATATTGAGGTTTATGTGATCCACGAAGATTTTGCCGCCACGCCATAGGGATGGTTTCGCCACGATTTTAACTTGGACACACTCGCCATAATTTCTAGGTCGCGCATGGAATAGTTCTTCGTGCTACTTCTACTGCCTCGAAGCACAGGATAACACCTTCACCTTCTATACGAGCATGCATCCTAGACTAAGTTCTGATGCATCTTGTAGATCTGAGGCACATCTGTCCCTTCCAGTATTGCAAGAATTTGATCTGACCGAGTCATTGCTTTAACTTCACAAGCTAGTTTCACAGTCGTCAATTCATATGAATGTTATTCCCTTCCAGGGTACGACGAGTCGAAGGCAATGCCATCTTCTAAAATCTGTGACTCCAAATCTCATCAGTTGACTTAGGCTATTTTCACCATCGCTTCGATCTTTCGGCTGCATCTTCAGCTGAAGGCTATCCCAAGTATCTCTCAAATCCAACACTCAGTCACTAAGGCCAATCTCCAACATACACCACTCACATCCACCCTCAACGCATTCCCAAATGTCCTGTCACAAGAGTCGTTCTATGGGTCTACAATATTCATCCCTGATTTGGCGGTCAAGTCGCTAGGGTCAGCTGTCCCAAAGCTACGCACGATAATTGTAAGTCATCACGATGGACAGTTACTATGAACCATGCTATAACTCCGCTGCAAAACTAAGCCATAATCCAACAATTCTATCTGAACAAACTTTTGAATCTGAGCACTTCATGCACTACCTCTGATGAATCTGTCAACCAAACGCCGCTTAACCACCTAGAGTCTTACTATCTATCCAAGCCACAAATCGAGAACTGCGTTCGTTGAAACCGTCTTCCATCATTCCACCGTTCTGTCCCGAATTCATCAAATTTTCCGAACTACCATGTTCGACTTATCGTACTACCACTTGCAACGATTTTTGAAACCAAAGACTTGCTCTAATTCTTATCCGTATGCCATGTTCCATAGTGTACGTCCAACTTGCTCGAGCAACATAGTATTTTTGCTCCAACGTTGCTATCTCATTTAGCTATCTTCAAAAGTCCATCCGCCAAAATCTTTGCTCTCGTTCCATTCCTTAGCCTGTCTTGATTTCTCTATTTTTTGATTAGTCCACATAGTCTCAATGACTCATGCATCAATTACATTATAAATCTCAAATCCATATTGCCTTTACTTGTTGTCTCAATCTGTCTCAGTACTACAAGTGTTAACTTTTAATCTGATTTAACATCAACTAGACTTGCCTCATACCTATTTACGTCTTTCAGAGAATCTGTCTATCATCGTTACACCATTTTGCCAATTTTTACTTCCGCTAAACCATGAGTCCAACTTCTCAAGCGCCAATGTCCAAAATCCTTCAAGTCCATACGAATCTATCGCATTGCCCCTCCAAACCAGATCATATTTTATTACTCAACCAACAACTCCAATGTGTTGTCAAAATTCGTAGTCCGTGCTCGCTATTATTCGATTTACCCATCGCTCGCTCAAGCGTATCCTAACTGTTCGTTCCTCATGCTCAACTCTCTCTTTGTATCCATGAGTGCCCCACAGAACTTCCAAATCATGCAAGCGAACTCTGATATTCAGCTTTCCATCTGATCGATCTCCACTTGTTTCCAATACTTGGTCCACACCAATCCTTCAAATTCCAAACACTCATTCCATTGCTTGTTTCGATCTCGTCCATCTCTCAAGTCCAACGATACTTCCATGCACAAGTCCGTTCTTGATTTCTCAAGTCTAATGTATCAAAGAATACCTGAGTCAAATTCTAATGCACCATATACCACTTAGAAATAGAGTCACTCTCGCGCTTACTTTGCGTCAACGAACATCTATTCCAAACCAACTATTCTGGGGTGATCCTGTCGATGGCAACTCAATATTCACTTGCTCCATGTTCCATTTTCTAACTCAGCCGATGTGCACCAACCAACTTATATTCTTGCTACCCGCATCCGTTGCGGCAATTCCATTGATGTCTATCCAAAATATTTCAATGCCACGCTCACTATGTGGTATACCATATACCACTCCGAATCAAGTCACTGCTGGTATCACAATTCCCTGCACTGATCCAAGATCCGTTCGAACCATCCCTTATGCGTGATCCTGCCATCCCCAACTTAAGTCTGACACGAAACTCAGCCAACTCATGAACCATCTAACTCCTTTATCAATCACACTATGCAACGTATGCCATGTTCCATTCTCAATACTTCCAACTATTCTCAAACCGTCCGATATTTTTGCTACACGAGCAACCCGTGCAACGATATCTTCTAAGTAATCTATCCCAATACCCAACTGTTCCTCACATTAGTTGTATGAGCAACTCGTGCAACGCTATCCTGATATCCCCAAGCCAACTCAAACCTGCTCAACCAATGTGACACACAAGCAACTCGTGCAATACTCTCTGTGATATACCCAGCCAAAAATTAAACTCCATCTAATACATTGACTACACGAGCAACTCGTGCAACTATCCACTCTCATCCGATGCTTCTATTCACAATATGCCACATAACCAATCTCGTCTGCCAACAAACTTCTCCACTGATACAACCAGAATTTTCTCGAATGATAAGCCAAACCAACGCAACGACACGCCTCTCAACTTGCTGCACAAATACAATAACGCAGTACAACTTTCTGTACGAATGCAACAACGTCCAACGATGTTAAGCGATCTACCAAAAACCAACAAAAGCAATGCAACAAAAAACAACAGGCACCCACAACCAACAAATATGTAGACTTATTGCATGAGACATCAAATGCGGCACCGAGTAGAGCCAAGAGCTAATCGACACGCGGAAGCTATTTAGAGTTTGTGATGAACCAAAGGACAAAGTCCGAGGGAATGAACCGGGCGCTCTGATACCAATTTGTCACGTCCCAATCTCCCACAAGCTCGATCGTCCCCGCTGAATGTGAATTACTACGTTGCAGCGCTCCCGCAGAACAATCGTTCTCATTAGGACATGATATCGTACGAGCCTGGAGTTGTGCTCGCAGAAGACAATGTTGTCAAACATCAAAATTATCATTGAAACGACCAAGTTGCAGCGAAAGTCAAGTATTATGTGCCAAGCACACATCAGAGTACATGCAGCGAAGCTCTCGATAGGGTCCAATAAAAATATCGTAAAGGATAATGCCGTAAAGGCGATACAACACTCTTGCTCTTTCTCTTGACCACAAAGGTACTTACCGTTCATACATCATGTCCCGTATATCCAAGAAGCGCCACTATACCTGCGTACCTAAAAAAAATGCCCACAAACGTGGGTCAGTACACAGCCGTACTGGTGAGCGGGGTAACCCACTCGTCTAAACCGACACTAAGTAGATAGTGAATGCAAACAGCTATATGGTAATCTTTCTACTTGAATTCTAGATTTATTTCATGGCAGATGTATGACATGTTAAGGAAAACTATAAAGCAGGTTAAGCATGCAAGCATTCAACTCAAGCAAAATATACAAGCAGATATATATCCAACTCAAAGAGAAACTAGCATGCAAAACGTCCTACTGAAACCCAAGCAACGTGTAAAACCTATCGAACCACAATCCATGCCTCAATATCCATCCTTAAACCAAGCCACACAATCCAAGCCTTATTAATCTAATCATCGATATGCACACTCTTGCCGAGGCAAGGTGACCGCCGCCTACACGAAAAGCACAAACCAAAGCAAACCAACTATTATCTATATAAAGTCACTGGCCAAGCCATAAAGGACTAATCAACTGCAGTTCTACCCAATCCAGCGCTGAGTAGTTAGCCCGCCTGGTCGTATCGAACTGCCGGCACTGCGCCCAAGGCACGTTACCATTTGTCTCCTCCATGGCCGAACGGTCCCGGTACCCCAGAGCCTTCTCGTTCGAGGAAACCAAACCCTGTGCACAACAGGTTGTGCGTGATCGATGCAGACACCAAGTAGGTATGACGAGAGAATCGAGCATTCTCGCCCCACCAAACGATCCTATCCTCATCCAACCAACTATCCATAACCATTCTCCAACTTATAGCCCAAGGCATCATCTCAAGTTATCCTCATAGGCACTATGCCGCTTCTCGACACAGTGTTACAATTGGTGCAACACCCCTAGCTCAGAAAATCTCGTGGCATAATGCCCCAACAGTGGCACAATGCCCTCACCAATGAAGTTGTCCAATTTTGAACCACAACTGCATGCTTTGTATGACAAAGCGTCCAACTGATACTCGTGCACGGATGCACGCTCGCTCGCCCGCCCGAATTGCCTCGATGTTCCAACCAAGATGATCCACTCAAGCTCCAACTGCCCAACGCAAAACCAACTCAAGCCACAAATTATATCCAACCAAACGATGCACACTCTACGCACGCCATAGTGTAGTGATTTTCAAGTTCCAGTCCAAGTGTTCAAGCCATTATGTGTGTTCCATATTATTAGGCATGAAGGAGTAGAGGAAAAGGGACAAAGCCTACTCACCAAGTCTGGTTCCGTTAAGCACCCTACCTTGCCGATACGGCCGATCCCTTGAACCTGTGGTCCGATGCAAAGCACGATCTACTCAATTGGTATGACCGTGCGAGCAGGCTGTGCTCTCCAAATCATCCTACCGATCGGACTAAGGAAGACGGTATTATCGCTCCAAATCCTGCTATCTCAGTACTGCACTGAATGAACACATGAATCCATCGACTCCGCTAGCGATCTGCACATGAAACCAACTCAATCAATACTTGTTCCCAAATCCAACAAATTAAAATATAACCAGATATTGTCTCATTCGATCTGACTCAGCGTAATGCACCGTGCGGTTGCGGGATATTACAATTGTCTGCCTATTCGTTGTGTCTTTGTAAATGGATTTGTCTCTTGTTGCTTTGGTTTATCACATGGAGTATATCTTAATTCTTACGTCACGTACGTCAGGTACGATACATCAACGTTTCCTTATTTATGGAATATTTTTTTACTCCTAACTTTTGGCTTGAGTAATTTTACTATCAGAATACCTAGCCTGAGTTTCTACAAGCTTTCAGTATATTGTAGATGAACTATTACTTTTGCATAATTTTCTTTTAGACGTGAAACTATGCTTAGATTATATATTTTCAAATATAATTTTATTTAAAAAAATAACAAGATATAAGAAGGGACTCGAGAAGCCCAATACTTTAGAGAAACACACAAAACAACCATACCCGAATCCCTACATACTCTGCTACTCAAGGACTATGATTAGATTTTAATCAAAAACTTATCTATTGTCTTAATTTATTCTTAAATATATTATTATATAGTAGTACTATGAATTGCATACTTTCATGATCGGTTCATCATCACCATCATCCAAGCCTTTTCTTAATACACCAAAAAATATCTGACCAAATTTATACAAACCTTTGTTCACAGAATATACGTCAGTTGTATTTTTTTTGTTTTAGCCTTCACTTATTTGTGCTCGTTAGGCTCTACTTGTAGGATTTATTTTCTGTTTTAATTGAAACGGGGGGGGGGTTGGTTGGTGTTTTTCTACCCCTAATTTTCTTAATTTTATTCTTCTTAATAATGCTTTATAATTTTAGAAGGTTGTTTCCTTACTGTTGTTTGTAGTTTAATTAGCTGACAAGCAGCTGAAATTGCTGGTTAGTGTGGTGCACAAACATAAAAAAATAATGTCCCTATCCGTATTGTGCATGTAACCATATCTGTATCCATATTCATATAACATAGTCGACTACTATGACACATATGCAACATATACATGGCCTATCCTAATTTTATGACACAAACATAAGAAAATTATGTCCCTATCCTTAATTTTATTTTCTGCTAATTTTTTTTTGGTATCTAAACACATAAAAGAAATGACTTTCATTTCCCTAGGTTCAGATTCCGCAAACCAAACATGGCCTATTAGTAAAATGCAATTCTATGGTGGTTCATCTCTGTCTTTCAAGGTGTAGATGATGAAATTGAAATGCAAAGATTAGAATTGGAATTAATTTCACTGGCGTCTTTACATTATCATTGCGTACTATTTGTATAGAAAAAATATGGCTCTTTATAAGGTGGCTATACGCAAGACAAATAAGACTTTAATTCGCTGTACCTGTACATAAGGTTGTTGAACTGTACATATTGAAACTTTTTGTTGACAGATGAGAACCTTTTAGTCAGATTATGTTGTTGATATCATAAACACGCATTTGCAAACTAGATTTTCATCCAAACGTAAGTGGCTCAATTTTAGCATACATGTATGTGCCAGGACCAAAGTTACAAGCAAAATAAAAATCGGCCGTCTGTGCGGGTAAAGTGCAAAAAATCCTCCTTAGATTTGCAACTTTCGCAAAATAAGACCCCCAATTTTTTTCTCAATTTGCCACCAATTGTTTTCATATTTTGATCAAAAGACCCCCTCTCGTTAAAAAATACCGTTAAAAAATAATTAAAATGAAAAATGAAAACCCTAAACTACCCTTCCCATTTTCCCTCCCCCGCGCCTCCCTCCTCCTCCGCCTACCCCGCCTCCACCACCCTTCTCCAGCTCGTCCCTCCTCCTCACCTCCTCCTCCTGGCCTACCTCGCCTCCTCCTTCCCCTCCCCCTCCCTTCTCCAGTTCCTCCCTCCTCCTCCCCGCCTACTCCTCCCCCTCCCTCCTCCAGCTCCTCCCTCCTCCCCTCCCCCTCCCTCCGCCTCCGCCTCCCCCTCCCTCCTTCCTCCATCCTCCAGCTCCTCCCCTCCTCCTCCTCCCCGCCTATCTCGTCGTCGCCGCCGTCTTAATCCTAATCCTAACCCTCTCCCCCCCTCCTTCTTCGACGACGACGACGACGACACAGTAGCGACAACGAGGGAGGAGGGGGAGCACGGGGGAGGGGGAGCGCGGGGAGGAGGGGGCGCTGGTGGCCGGGCACGGGGAGGAGGGGGGTGAGACGCGGGGAGGAGAAGGGGGGGGATAGGGTTAGGATTAGGATTATGGTTAGGATTATGATTATGATTAGGGTTAGAGAGAGGTATATTAGTCATTTCATGCATATTTTGATGTCCGTTAACGGCAGAAATCAAATTGGTTGCAAAATACACAAAATATAAAATGCGAGATTTTTTAAATCCAAAGGTCTTTAATTGCAAAAAACGTAAATCTAATGAGGGTTTATTTGCACTTTACCCCCGCATGTGCCTTGATTTAAGGAGGAATCCACCTGACCCATTTTCCTACATTAAATCCTTGGGTGGCGCTTGCACGAAAGTTCGGTATTCTAGGAGTCCATTTCTCATTGCTTTTTCATGGAAAAGTAATTCATCGTTCCCATACACATATTTGGCTAGGTTGGGAATAGCTGTGCATGTATATAATTTTTTATTTTTTTTACATATATAAGTAGGACGCCAGTAAAGTTGGCGTCATACTAATTTTTTCTCATGGACGCCAACTCTAATGACGTCCCACTCACTTTTTCACATGGAACGTCAACTCAAATGACGTTCCACTCATTTTTTCTACTCCTAATAACATCATCAGTAAAGCTCATCCTCATGCCCAATTTATAGATTCAGAAAATTGAAACTCATTTTGTAGAATAATAAGCCCTATCATTAGTCCCAATTTCTAGATTTTCGGTTCAATCTCACCCATAGGTGCTAAGGGTCGAGCTTCCCAATTTCTATATTATAGATTTTAGGAACTCATTTTGTTGAATAATAACTCCCAATTTGGAGCCTAACTTTTTAGATTCTAAATTTTAGATTTTTTTTTTCACATCAATTATTGACCACACAATCTTTGGAACCGGAACTCATTTTATCATTTTTTACTATTCTCATACAAACCCAAATAATTCTATATTTAATTTTTTTATTTTTAATTTTGGACCCCAAATTGTATTGGAGAGGCCCAACTACTTATGATGCTCTCATGACGTTTAATTTATCTCTAAATTCAAATACACAAAACCTTCTCTTTTTGCTGCAATACTAATTTTTTCTGTTTTGGTTTGGGCTCATGTCCTCATTTCCTAACTTGCCCCTCCGCATGTTCGTCCACCGCGTTGGACATACCAGTAATATCCTCCAAAAATTAGGAATAAAAATGTAAACTGCACCACAACATGGCATATAAGCACCCAGCTCCACTGCACAATGACTTCACCATTCCACTTCCCCTCCTTCCCGATCGCTTTCTTCCCCCTCCATTTTTTTTAAAGGTTTATTCTTCTTCTTCTCGCCATGGAGAACTAAACCCTATTTCCGAAAGCTCAACAAAAAGTAAGTTCTATGCTCAAATTTATGTAGGGTTTCGATTCATCCGATGATCGAGTTCCTGTGATTGTATTCGTGTGGATTCTTTAGGGTTTTATTTTGTTGGAATTTAAGTAATGTGGGCTGCTCTAGATGGCTAATTTGCGAAGGAATATACAAAGTCAGTGTTTTTCTTAATCCCTAATTTTACTATTTCATTGTTCAGATGTAGCTAATTTAATTCGATCATTGTTGCATTGCTGTTCTATGAGAAAGTTTTAACATTTTTAATAATATTTGCCTGTCCAAGTGGTGTATACTTTTTTTCCCCTCTATATTTTCCGAAAGGACGAGAACACATGAAGATATAGAGGTAAGTTCAATGTGCGGTGACAGAATCCAACAATGTTAGACATCACGGCGTGGACACAAATACGTCTGCCCAACAATGATTTTGGCGTGTCCAAGTGTATTACGGAGTGTCTTTTGCGGTGTACGATATGTGTTTGCCATGACACCAGTTTTTGGTGCGTCCGTGCTTCCGAGAGTCAAACTGTAAGGGTTTTCACTGTGTTACTCAATGCAGTTTATGATCTTTTGGCTAGGAGTGCCCATCCACTTCCCAATTAAACTCAAATTTTACCATACATTTGTAATCAAAATCAAAGCCAAACACACCCATCAAAACCCTTATATTACTCAAGCTCACAATCCTACTTCTAGGTATCTCCGCTTGATCATATGATCCTACTTTCAGGTATTGACGTTAAACCCAATTCATGGTGCATTATGGGATCCTGTCTGATCTCCAATTTGTATTCCACCAGCAGGTATAGAAATTGGGTTGACTATGCTGCAAATCTGATTGGGTGAACCCAAACATGGGCTATGTTTGGGTTGGAATTTCCTACCCACTATAATCTGAACTGTGGTCGTACTGGTAATCAAACATGCGAAATCTTGGCAGAACTAGATTATTAACCTGTTCCATGGGAGGGGAAAACCTAACGTCTTATCTTCTGTATAACCCCACAGTTTGATTGCTATAATGCCTATTTGTCTGGCTGTGGGGCAGTAGAGACTAGTTGAATCTTAGAAGGTGAACTGATGTGGCAAGGGCAAAGAAGGCATTGACAAACCGGATAATGGTTTCCACGGAGATTTGCTCTCCCTATCCTCTCCCTCTCGATACTCCTAATCCCTCAAACCTATGGTGTAGGGACATGAATACAACACGACGACACAACACTTCTTTTTGGTGTGGCTCAGTGTATTTTGAAGCATATGCTTGTGTTTGACATGACGTGACACATGCCTTACACTGATTTTTGGAGTGCGGTGCTTCCTAACCCCAAAGACGAACCAAATTATACTTGTGACAATCTGAAACAAATTTTGTTGTGTTATATTTAACTCCGGTCTCCATTTGCACCGATAGGGCATGCTTGTTCTAGCAAACCTCCAAACACAGCCTGGCACAAACTTTTGGACTTGAGTTCCTGTATATAGGACTGCAAACAAACAGAGCAGCTCGCAAGCTCGACTCAACTCATGACTTAGATCGACTTGGTTTCACTTACGAGCCGAGCTTGAACATGAAAATGAGCTCAATTACCTTAACTAGCCGAGCTTGAAGATAGGCAACATTCAAGCTTGACTTGTGAGAAAGCTCCACGAGTACTTGGCTTAGGCTCGACTTTTTTGACTTTACTCGTCCCTAGTTGATACTTATATAATTTTCTAATTTTGTAGATTTGGTGGGAAACTGTGAAGAAATTTCTGACAGCATAACTCAGTCCCACATTGACTGGAAACTAAAATGCAAATGGGAAGACTACTATAAATAAAGATGGTCAAAACCTCTCTTATACAGTGGCTGGACTACAAATGACCATGACCCATGAAGCCCAGGACTCTAGCTCGGCTCGAGCTCTAACAGCTTGTGAGCTGATAGCCAGCAGCTTGACCTGTCTTGCGAGCAAAGTGAGCTCGAGCTTGAACATCTTCTTACAAGTTCAGCTCAATATTGGACCCAGCTCGACAAGGACCAACCCTAAACGAGCCGGTCTTAAACATGCAAAGATCGGCACAGCTCTATTGTAGGCCTAATGTACAATTTCCCGCCAAGCCCATCTACATGCCTCCATCTTGAAGGTCATAGAAGTAATACGCCAAAAGTGGCCACACAATTGTAACTTCTATCCTGCATATAAATTATAAACATCACTCTACTGCAAGAACTCCGAAAGTAGGCACAGTTGTAACTTCTATCCTGCATATAAATAACTAATATCACTGCTAATTTAATTAACCCCTAATCTTACTATTAATTAAGTTGACTATGGGACTCATTGTTTCATAGTTGCTGCTACAAAAGTGTTGAAACCATTTTTGGCTTATCTTCTGCTCATGATTAGCTGTTTTTTGTTATGCTATGTAGCAATTGTAGAATAAACTGTGGTGGAAAACAAGGAGTATTTTGTGATCATATTTCTCTACACGGCAATCTAAAAATTTCCATGGTTTTCCCCCAATATGGTCTGCAGTTATACAAACTGTATTGCATGATATTCTTTTTCTTAGATTGCTCGTGTCATTCTTAAAGTGCTTTTAATATTACAAGCAGCTTGTTTCAACAGTTTGCACCTTCATTTATGCAATTAACTTGGGCCTGATGATTTTTATAACTGCAGCATAAAAGAAAATTCTTATTAGTTCATATCAAATTTTGGAATTCCGGAAAAGATGTCGGGTATAACTGTAATTTCCATCTTGGAAAAGGTATAGTTGAACTTCATTGTTACTTGCTGTTTCCGCAATTTTTGATATTCACACTTCAATATATTTGTTTTTGTTTCGTTAGATGACAGGTAAAGACAAGGATTATAGATATATGGCGACCTCAGACTTGCTTAATGAGTTAAACAAGGACGGATTTAAAGCTGATACTGATTTGGAGCTGAAATTGACGAATACTATTGTTCAACAACTCGAAGATGCTTCTGGAGATGTTTCTGGATTAGCTGTAAAATGGTATGCCCCATACTGCTCATGCCACTTGATCCTTTGAGCTTTTCATTTTCTGGCCGCTTATAATTTTTTGCTATTAAATGCGAAAGTTTGAAAAGAAACTTGATTTAATTGAACAAACTAAAGAGAGTACATAGATGAGTCCTAAATAGACAGTCTAAGTACAAATTTTGTGTTCTGGTGGGTGACGATGGAGGGTTAGGAGTGTAGCAACTCTCTTTACTCCGTGGAAGATCCGATGCGAAAGCTCTTCTCTCTTGCTCGAGTGTAGATTCGCAGATAGCCAGCCAGCCTTTTGTATGTGTGGTACCCTGCTATTTATAGTCATCCTGGACGCGCATATGTTGGGCCGCATGGATGCTGGAGGGTGCCACGTGTTCTTGACAGGGTGCAGCTGTAACCGTGAGCAGGCCGAGCTACCACGTGGGCGCTCGTTGGAATTTTTGGTTGCTGAAGATCTGGGTGGTTCTCGTCCTTTGTGGGTGTGACTTGGTCATCTTGACACATAGTCCGCACTTTGTTGGAGAGAATCACTCTTGTCGTAATAACAATATTTGGTTTTCATGGAGTCTGAAACCCATATGGCCAGAGACGTATGAGACGCATGGAGTCTGCGACGCATGGGTCCAGAGACGCATGAAACGCGTGGAGTCTGGGACGCATGGGGCCAGAGATGCATGTGACGCATGGAGTTTGGGACACATGGGGCCAGAGACGCATGGAACGACATGGGGTCAGTTGTGCTGTATACGCGGCGCTGTACATCCATCGAGAGTAAAGTTCTGTTCTGACGTGAGACTTCTGTCGTTTAGTCTGTTCACGTCTTTTGAGGAAATCAGAAAATCATTTACGTCAGGCTTCTGTGTCAGAGACGTTCCTGCTGACATGACGTCATGTTAGGTCCTTCTGCGGCCAAGCTGCTTTGGCTAATTGGAGACGCATGGATGTCGTCTTTTTGGGCCGTATGGTGACTCTATGGTCTGATTTGAGCCTCCTTTTGGGGGCGCATGACTGTTGGCTTGTTGGGCCGCAGGGAGACTCTGCGGCCTGATCTCTTATGAGTTTTCGTTTTGGGACGTATGATCTCATTGATGAATATTTTCCATGTTTCTACGGTATTATATTTCTTCAAGTTAACAAAAACATCTATATATATATATATATATATATATATATATATATATATATATTGGAAGAGATAATTGTGTTAGTGATTCCTGGCCCGAAGGCCTACAAACTCTGCCCGAAGGCCTACCACATCCCGGCCCGAAGGTCCCACACATCTCATCCCGTAGGCCCGCACTTGAACCGCATCTGCGTTGCACCCATCACCAACTCACCACTTAATTTCCCCAAAGGGGAATTAAATGACGCCCAGGAGGCTCGAACCCGCAACCTCCTGGATAATATGCATCGGTCTTAACCACTAGGTTAGACGTCATTTGCATATATATATATATATATATATATATATATATATATATGGTTTAGGTTAAAAGTTGGTTGGTAGTTTTTTTGGCCTAACAAAATAATGGATATCTGGTCAAGTTGTTAACCATTTGGTTTACATGTAAGCTGTGAGATGCGGCATTTAAGGATTCTAGGGTGGTTGATGCCATCCACAATGATGTAATTTGGGACTTGAGGATGTAACTTTAGGACTTGATCTTTTTAGACATTATCTTTTCTCTCAAAAATAGATGTACATATTGAACAGTTGCCAGGGATTTTTAATTTGAAGCTTCAGAATCCTGTTCCACCCTGCTCATGAGTGATGATGCTATCTATAGGTGCACTGCCAATAATTACACCATATGACTTTAGATTGAGTGTATCTAAAATGCTAATTGCATACTCTTGCATCAATCTACATTTAAAAAAAAATCTCGCGAGATCTTTTACATCAGGTATTTTAATGTATAACCCTTGCTATGCTGCAATTTTCCACTTTTAGAATTTGTAATTCTTAGGAATGCAGTTTTAATGCTTGAGTATTGTTTCACACAGATTGAAATGTATAATTATTCTTTGAGTATAATATAATCTTTTTTATATTCTGTCTTTAGTGGAATATACAAAAAAAAATCCATTGCTAATCATCATTTTCGTTTTTAATTTGCATCTTTTCCAGTATGATAGTTGACCTTTTGGTTTCTCATATTGTTTTGTCTTTTGTTGTGGTTCTGTTGTTCTAGCTGTTCCCCAAATCTTCAAAATGTGCATTTCAGTATTATTTGTACCTCTAATTTTGTGTTCTTCCTTTTAATTCGACTGCAGTTTGCCACCGATAGTCAAGAAGGTTAGCGAGGATAGGGTTTTGGAAATGGCTAACAAGCTCTGTCATAAATTGTTAAATGGAAAGGACCGGCATCGTGGTATAAACAGTATTGCTCTAAGGACAATAATATCAGAAATTAGCACGCCATCTCTTGCTCAGTGTATTCAAGATTCTCTTGGACCGCAATTGATAAAGGGCATAATTAGTCCTGTAAGTTTCTCTAAGTTGCTTTTGCTTTCCAAGATCACTGTAGGGATAAGACGACATTACTCATAAAATGTTTATTGTCGGCATAGTTTATTGTATGTTGACTGCTTATTATTTCTAATTCATGTTTTATGACAGATGTCTTAATTGACAATTATGATTCTCATTCCTTCACTTTTTGGCTTAATGTGTCTTAGAGCTGAATACAATTTCCTTATAGCAAATTGTATCATCTTACCTCTTCGTCTGGACTCTTTATAGTCTAGGAGAACTTAGAGGGTGCTCCTTGGTTGCATGAGCTTAAACTGCAACTCAAAAGGTAGGTACTTGCCACTTGGCCACCCAGGTTTATGGCATGACCCTCTCATGCTCATAACTACCTTGACTAGGAATTTGAACCAACATACATGGTTCACGTCGACAATGGGTCATAAAATTTTGTCAAATATTCCGTGAAGCTTTCTTATGCTCTAGAGCAACCCCATTATGACGGGCTTATGCTCTAGAGCAACCCCATTATGATGATAGAAGACTTGGATGATGATGATGTCTTAATTAACAAATATCTATTTTAGGTAAATCACAGGATACCACACAACCTATACAACTTTTATATTCCCTTCACTATCCATTTCTCTTAAAACTGTTAAATTAGTAAGGAAATGACCAAAATGTCAATTTTTATTATTTTTTATTATTTAAAAACTATGTAAACCCTTGAGCAATTTCAAAGAAACTAAAGCCGTTTTCATCCTCCCAATCTGGAGTAGACAGTCAATAACACACGAGCATCAGCAGTTGCTCCCCCTTCCCTTTCTTCCTCTTTCTCCTTCCCTTTTCTTCTTCTCCTTCACTCTTTCCTTATGTTGCTACACGGTGGCAAGAGGTGGCTGCTGGCCGTGTGCTAGCAGCGACTCCCCTCCCCCTTCCTTACCTCTTCTTCCTCTCCTTGCTCTCATCCTTATTCTGTTGCTAACCAGTCGGCTGGAGGAGGTTGCGGCTGCTGTGGTCTGAAATGACTGCTGGTATAATTTGTACAAAAAAATGAGTTTTTCACTGAAGAACCATACCTCTGTATTGGTACTTAGTGTCCTCCTGTCCATTTGAATTTGACTAAAATATGTAATTTTCTGTTATCAATGTTGTTATAATTGGGTGTGTCATGTCCCAGTCCCAAAATATATGGGACCAGGCCACGTGGCAATGGCCAACTAATACGGCTTCGAAGGATTTTTCAATTGAATGGTTCCGTCGAAGCATACTAAGCTGCCCTAAGTACTATCAAGGCTAATATGCTACGCTAACAGGCAACAGGTAAACAACTAATCTCATCCATAGAAGCAATGTAACAAAGATGAAAATAAGTGCTGATAAATGAAACACAGAGTGTCAGAATATCCAAATACAACAGAAATAGTCTGATGGGGACAAATCCACTGAAATACAACGATGGAATAAAAGTACAAGCAATAAGATAACTAGACTAGAGCATCAACTAGCTAGTTAGATAAAGATACTCAAGTCCAAAGCTGCAGTGTACCCCAAGTCAAGGGAACTCCTCTGGAAATGCCTCAAAGTCCTCGGCCACGTATCCGGTCTCCACTCCTACTCCGTATATGGTCGGGTACAAGTGCTCGTCCGAATCTGAAAAGGAACCATGTCCTCAGAGGGACGTAACAAGATACAAAAGGTACATGCCATAACGTAAATACTGTGTAAACGTGAGGGTGAACTAACCAGCTAAATGAATGCACTTTGAAGACAACCTTGGTGCGTATGGGTATGTGAGAGGTAAATGTCTGGCATTAGCTGCAAACTAGATGTCAGAAGTATATACTCACTACATCACTGGTCATGATAGCGCGCAGCTAGTAACCTCTGTCAGATGTATCGACAAGTATATAGTATATACGCCCATAACCGGGTATCTATGAATTCCATAACCGGGTATTAATGAATGCCCATAACCGGGTAACTATGAGGCTCGCGATCTCGTACTTTACTCTTAAACTACGGTAGCCAAATGTCTGTCCCATACGCCTACTAATTGTTTTCTCCGTCCAATGCCAATGTACAAGTCATGAATACGACGTGGACATATCGTAACTATATGCAAATCACTAAATAACTAAAGAACCATACTGCTACGCTAAGTACCGTCACGCGTGCTACTCGCACCGATGGTCAGTCAAGTGCGTAAGCTCGCGTCCCTACATGAACTCACTCTGTGACGTGAAATGATACGTGACAAGGCCTAGGAAGTCATAATGATAACTCCACAACTTTAGGTACGTCAACTAGACACTAAGTCAAAACACAAGTCTTAACATCAACGCATTCGTCGACTACACCCGAGACATTCTCAGAAGCGCACAATTATATAATATAATATTTAGAGCAGAAATATGTGAATAATATTAAATGAATTTAAACAGTACAACAAGACAATGTATACTTGCCTGGAACTCCGATGTGAGCAAGTAAAGATCCGGAACCCGCAACCAAGGTAGAACCGTCCCGGGTGCCTATGAATATAATAACAATATATCAATCACTACATTACGCTACACTAAGCATGCACAAGAGTACCACATATGCAATGTCATGAGTCACATAGAGTCTAAACTAAACAAGCGTTCTAACCAAGTGGGTTGACTAAGGTTGACTAAACAAGTGTCAAGTAGGTATGAAAATAACCAAGTCTACTAATCATATTACCCCTCCCTGTCTTCTAATGTACAACTTCTCATATAACATAATCATGGTCATAACTAGAGTTTACGTAGGTGCTAAGTTGTTTTCCAACATCTAGGTATCAAGTGTTAACCCTCTATGTCTCCATGCACAAATATAACATTATTGTCCTCAAATATTTGTACACAACAAGTGTCAAATAGCTTAACTACACACTAGTAATTATCTACATCCCATATTACTCATGTAACCTTAAACCTGTGCATTCATTAATAGGTTAGGCTTTCCTTCTTTACATAAAAATACCACATAACCAACCCTCTAGTATAACATCAGTAATACTTTAACAAAAATGTACTTGGACTACCAACATCAAGTGCACACCATCAAATACTCAAATCTGAATGTTATTACTAAATATGGCATATACATCATTCTAATCTTGTATTTTTTATGTCACATATATGCACATTTAATCCCTAACATGCATACAACTAGCATAGCATAAAAATACTTTCTAAACATGGTGTTCTTCATATGAAACTTACACAATACCTAGGTATGACATAAACATATTTCTAGAGCACACATCCAACATCTCAAACTCAACCATGCCCTTTTTGTACATATATAACACTTCTAAATTTATCATAAGCATTCTGAAATTAAAGATAAATTAGAGTTATAAAGAGTTAAAGCAAATGTCAGATGGGTTTAATCATGGTTAAACTTGAGAGGTTCAAACATACATTCATAAGTTATCATTTGAAGAAGAAGAAAAGTAAATGAAGATGTTGGTGAAGTACATGAATAAAATGATGAATAACAAGAAGGAGGAGGTGAAGATCATAAAGAGGAAGATGTATAACATGAAGAGGAGGATGAGGAAGGGGGAAATGAGCTTCATACCAAGGTGTGTGGGCTGTGCTTCTCGGGTTGGAGGTGTTTCTCGGTTGGGGACTGCTCCTCCTCGGGTGGGAGCTTATGCTCGGGTCTGTGACGGGATCTCGAGTGGATGGAGATGATGAAGAACAAGAACAACAGCTGTAGCAGCAAGTAGGGCAGCAACAACAACAAGTAGGGCAGTAGTAGCAAGTAGGGCAGCAACAACAACAAGTAGGACAGTAGTAGCAAGTAGGGCAGCAACAACAACAAGTATAACAGCATTAGCGAGTAGATGAAGCAGCAACAGCTATAGCAATGGTTGCTGGTGGTGGTGGTGAAGCTGGTGGTGGTGGTGGTGGAGTGGGGAGCTCAGTTGGGGGTGTGTTGGTGGTGTTGATGCTAATGGTGATGGTGGTGGTGAAGGGTTTTATGAAGGAGGAGAGGAAGGAGATGTAATAAATGATGAGAGAGATGATGTGTATTTAATGAAGGAGAGTGAGATGAGGGACTTGGGGGTTAGGGCCGGCTAGGTTTCCTAGGAATATGTGTGGTGTTGTCATGAAGGAATGTGTGGAGGTGATGGGTTGGAGTTTGAATGGAGGGTTGAGATTTAGTGTAGGTTGAAAAGTTTCATGCAAAAGAGGAGGGAGAGGAGCATGACCGGTCATGGCTCTCCAAAATGGGGTGTTCTCCATTTGTTCCAACCAATAGGAGGTGGACACCTAGTTATTATTTCGCATTTAAGTCCTTCGTAGTTTAGGATTTGCACAAAAGTAGAAAATTTGGATTTGATGTGGATAGAAGCCATGTTTGGTGTGTTGTAGTGGGGAAAATTGGTGTATGGTGTTTTGTATGAGCCATGAGGGTGTGAGTGTCGGTTTGGGTTGGTGTTTGGTTTAGTTTTAGGCTAGGTTGAGTCGGTTGCTCCAAATTTAATAGAAAGTGTGTCTATGGTGTTCTTTAATAAATTGGAAGTGCATAGGATCTCAATCGGGGGTGACACAAGTGTCATGGACGTAGTAGACTCGGAATAGATTATCGTCATATATTGGATTGCAAGAAACGGGTCGAAGTTGTGTCTCACCAATTTCGATTAGAACAGACATAGGTACAAAGTTTAGGTTTAAAATTAGATAATTGTGACGAATATTGTGCGATTAAAATGAAGCACAAGAGAGAGTATTTATGAGTGACACAAAGGTTGGAATGGAAGACTTACACGTCTAGGTCAAGGGTGTGAAATTTGTTTGAAGGCAAAAGCTAGAGTAGCGCTCCAAATATCGAAGCAACGACAAGGTGCACCAAGTGAATTAAATTAAATGAGGCGAATTATAACTCCATTAACTAATTCGAAATAACTCTAAATAAATCCTAATCCTAGATTTGGGTCTGAGGGTTTACAGGATGACCTCAATCTATTGTTTTGTTGTTATATGTGCAATATTGACAACATTTGATAACTATTTCTAAATTCAGCCCCCATTGACGATATTCACTTCCATGTTCTGGAATAACAAAGCTTCAAAAAGTACTAGTCTGTTCAGCAATTGGTTACTGATTGTTGCTGTTTTTTGTTCTCTACCTCATCCAGTCACTGGATTTCATTGGTGAATAAAGATAATATTCATGGTTGTGATCTTGGTTCTTGGATTTTAGTCATAATCATGGTAACTTTTCAAAAGATTTCTATCATTTGAGATACAATTAGCGGTTTTTCTTGCTTGTTTGATAATATTCTTTCATGGTCCTATTTAATTTCTGTTTTAAAGAATTCTGGAAATTGTAGGTTTACTGCTCAAATTCATTCTGTTTTGCTAGGGCATGCATGTCGAAATTAAATGTGACAAATTCGATATTTTATGCGACATGCTCAACAAATTCGGCAATCTAATGGCGAAAGATCACGGCAAATTGTTAAGTGCCCTTCTGTCCCAATTGAATTCCAATCAAGCTAGTATCAGAAAGAAGTCGATTTCTTGTATAGGTGAGAAGGCACTCATTGTCATATATATTCTCTTTCTTTCTCTTTGCGGTTTTAAATTCCGAGATGTCTTTTCATTGATATCTGGATGTGTTGGCACGGATGTGAATATTAAAAATCATTTTTGATTTGTAGCATCTCTTGCCTCAAGTCTGTCCGATGATCTATTGGCAAAGGCAACTTCTGAAGTTGTTCTACTGTTGAAAAGAAAGAACGTAAAGCCTGAAATAACACGGACAAATATTCAAATGATTGGAGCTCTGAGGTAAGAACCACCTGTCATCATGTCATCCATCAATCTCAATCCTGTTTTCCAACATTACACGTGCCTATTTCACTTATGTACTTTATGCTGGTTATCTCGTAAATTTATATTCTACCTATTGCATGTCTATTTTAACTAGCCCTTTCTTTTAAAAGTTAATTAACTATAGTATTTATTTACTACATTTATAAATGTCGATATTTGTGTTACACTTATTTATATTTGCCTAGATATCTGAAACCATGTTTTTTGTGATAAGCAAGCAATTTTTGCCTTTTTGGTTACAATTTTGCTCTAAATCACTCTTCCATTGTATTATTGTAGTTCCCTGAATCACTAGTAACAAAAAATGGGGTTTGTCCCCACCTACTGAAGTGGATGATTGATCATTATTGCCATTTATTTATAAATGAAAAATTGAGTTTCGAAAACATTTAATGTATGAATCAAATAGTCACAGACTCTTCATTGCAGTTCCCTAATTGTTCTAATTCCTACATTAATTGTAGTCAGTGGGTAAGTTGATGTTTATCTAACCTATACATCTTGAGTTCAAATACCTCTAGCTACATGATGTGTATTTTATTGTTATCTTTTAACTTTTTTTAATAAATTGTATAATGACTCCTTAAATTCTATGCTAAGGTATTTACTATTTTTGCACATCCCCCACCCCCAAGATTTCGGGGAATAGAGAGAATCTGTGCTTACTAATACTGACTTTGGTAAACTAATTGCCCTACTTTCACCACCTGACTTAGAAAAAAAAAATGTCCCGCCCCTGCTAGCTACTGAAGTATATGGTGCATCATCATTTATAATTGTATATATATCTTATAACATCCAGAAATGAAAAATTAAGTTTCGAAAACCTTTATTCTTTAATCGAGTAATTGCTAAATGAACAGCTTTTAGAAAACTGAAATTTGGACTTTATTTTAATCATGGCTTGAAAGTCTTTAGGATTCAAGAACTTTCATTTGTGGATTGACTTTTTCTGACATATGGATGATTAATAATGCGGGTAGTCCTTTAGCATGTTCCATTAGGCACTTTGGTTGGTGAGGATATTTTGTTCTTTGTACGGGGTGCCTATATATTTATCCTGTTCACCCTAACTCACAAACCAACTTGTCTTATTCCTCTTAACTTCAATAAGATTATGTAATAATGACTACCAAGTATAAAGCTAGCTTAAAACTAGTGCTAAGAAACCTGGAGGACGGTCCTCTTCAGTCGGGAAGCCGTATCACCTAGGGCTGACACATCTCTAGGGGACAACTTGGCCCGTTTCGCTACTAGTTTCCACCTAGGGCTATTAGGCCTCGCGGAATGAAAAAGGACTAGCTCATTTGTTAACTTGCATGCTTTTCTGTTTTAGCTTGATTTTTTATTTTCTATTTAGTGATTAATTTAGATTCTTTTAGCTTTCCCATGGTTATATACTCTGTTTTTTCCTTCTATATTTTTTGGAATTCCGCCTGTGATGTGCTTAATTTCCTTTGTTTAATTTGGATATGAGAATGTCTTAATGCCACTTAGGCCGGCACTTAAGTGCTGCCTAGACCTTAGGTATTAGTCCCCCTGCCTAGCCACCTAGCAGTTGCTTCCATTTTCAAAATATTGCCTAACACTGTGGAAGTTAAGTCTTGAAACCCTTAAAGGTGACGACCTACTATGACATTAAAATCATACATCTAACCAAATTGTTCTTATATTTGGCTTCTCCTCTTTGTGAATACTTTTCCTCTCATTTTGGAATATAGACAATTATCATTTGTGAATGACTGTAAAATATGTGATTTTCAGTCGTTCTGTTGGATACCGCTTTGGACCACATCTTGGAGAAACTGTTCCATTGCTCATTAAATATTGTACAAGTGCGTCGGAAGCTGACGATGAACTTCGCGAATATAGTTTGCAGGTATTTCGGTTTCGTACTGTAACCTTTGATTTTTCACTAAAGTTACATATGAGCTATTTCTTTACCTACACCGAGAAGGATTGACATTACTTTTTCTGCTATAGGCATTGGAGAGTTTTCTGCTTAGGTGCCCCAGGGATATTTCTGCGTATTGTGACAATATTCTAAATCTTAGTTTGGAATATTTGAGCTATGATCCAAATTTTACTGATAACATGGAGGAGGATACTGATGACGAGGGCCACGAGGATGAGGAAGACGAGTATGTTACTGGGTAGTCCTAAGCAAAATTCATATAGCTAATTTTATTCTATGCACATTTTTTAATCTCAATTTGGCAGTGAAAGTGCAGATGAATATACAGACGACGAGGATGCCAGCTGGAAAGTTCGAAGAGCAGCCGCAAAGTGCTTAGCTGCTATTATTGTTTCGCGTCCGGAGATGCTTTCACAGATGTATTCACAGGCATGTGAAGTACCATATACTGTATTACCTTTTGCTAATAGCCTAGTACAACACAAGCCTATCACTGCAAAAACTATAGTTGTTATGATGAAGTCAGTTCCATAAAATATCAAGTTGTCCTGTATGAAGCATATAGGGATTATGGTTTTGTGCAGGCATGTCCGAAGTTGATAGACAGGTTTCGAGAAAGAGAGGAGAATGTAAAGGTAGTACGTCAGATTGTATGTGGGGAGAAGTTAATTATGCTTAAATTGCCTTCTAAAATTTGTCAAACATCTCACAATTCAGATGGATGTATTTAGTACTTTCATTGAGCTACTTCGACAAACTGGAAATGTGACGAAGGGACAGGTTGACATAGACGAGTCAAGGTAAACTATTACTTTATATACTCCATTTGAAATAAATTACTTTGTCAATAGGAACCAAATGGTTGCATGGGTCAGGGCCATAAAATCAATTTTCTCTGAAAAATCAAACATTCTAGTTTCGGTATAATGGACAAATTCTTTAATACGAAAAACAATTTTAAACAGTGAACATTTCTTTTTCCGGCCTCACGATAATTGAAATTGAGAAAATTTCTACAGAAGGATCAATTAGCTGTGATATTCTGTTTCCTTTTTATCCAAACGACTGAGATGACTGAAGTCTCATTCTATTCACGGACATCAAAAAATTGAAAAGAACTTTTCCTTGTCAATTTTTGTGGTAATCTCAAAAACTTTCCCTTTGAGTGCCCAAGACCTTCAGTTCAAAATAATCAATATACAAGGAAGAAAGAGAGGTGGTTGGGGAGGATGGATGAGGGAAGAAAGTTGGGAGGTCAAGTGGAAGGCTGAACCCTCAAAGAAAGCAGTCAGACAGTGATCCATGGGAGATTGAGGTGTGGTCAAGGAGCAAATGAAGCGATGCAGCAAGCAGCACTCTAGAATACCAATTTCATGGTAGGTCGGACATTGACTACCTTTCGTGAACATAGGGGTTCCAAAAGGATGCCATTCCTTCGATGAGAAATAAAAAGTTGGCTCCACCACCCTGCTATGGTGATAACAGTGCCCTTTCGCCGCTTGGAAGCGTTATGTGGCGCCTGGAAGCCTGGAAGTGTTATGTAGCACCTGGAAGCAATGACCACCTCCTACAGGTCTAGGCTGGCTAGGCTCAAACTTTGGTGGATATATGTTGGGTTTTTCCCTGTTTTTAGTTTCCTAATTTGTGTTTGAATTGTTTCAAAGTGTTTTTTTATTTTATTTTATTTTATTTTATTTTATGTTTTTTTGAGTCAATATTTGGGAATATTAGATTAAGGTCGAATACTATTAACTTGTTTATGTTTTTTGGTTTTGGGTTGCCTACATGTAGGAGGTAGTAATCACCATTCTTTTCATGAATAAACTTTGGAGTTATATTCTCCTATTAAACCGTTGGATCCCAGTGTTAATGGGTTCGACCACAACCACGCAATTGGACTTTTGTCTTCAGATTCAAGCTGCTCCATCTTGGTCTCTTTTCTTTCTCTTTTTAGTTAGAATATTACTACCTCACCCTACCCTGTGAATCACCTGTAGATACTCCTTTTTGTGTGTGTACGTGTAAGGGGTGGTGGTTGGGGGGGGGGGGGGGGTGTCACGTTTCAGAATCAAAATACTAGAGGGCAGGGGCGGTACTAGGCCATCTACAACAGAATGTACCGTTATCCCAAAATACTGTCACGTCTGTATAAGACATGGGGTTACACTACAATCTATCGGTCTAATGTAGGTCAAGCAAATCCCAGGTGTCTCAATTACAGAATTGCAAGTAATCAACAAGAAATATGACCATCATAATATAACAAAAAAGCGTCCCAAACTATCAATATATAGATATGACCACGAAGCTAGTATACAAAATAAAATACTAGCAAGGCTATAAATCATACATGATCATGTCTAGCTGCAGCCTAGAATATGTACAACCATGTTGTCCGTTTGCAGGAATAAGATCCCAGAATACGGACTAACACATGTTCGGTGGCTAAACTTGTCAAAAAAAAAATACACATAATGTACAAGTGGAAGATGGGAAAGAAACCTACTCAGATGCTCGGCTGGCGGTCCTTCGGAAGCTGACCATCAAGTGGGAGATACGGTAGATCCTCATGCTCCGTTACGAGATCTGGTCATACAAAACCGGTGGGGCCAATCCTAGATAACAAGTACCACAATGAAAGCTCAATAGTATACTAAAACAAGCATGCACACAAATAAAAATAGAAGCAAGAAAATAAATATAGTATAAATAAACTGAGCAGGAATAATAAAGTCTGAGCAAGATGTGGGGCAATACAATCCACGTCGGCCAATCATGTACCACGACTTGATATCGTTAGCTAGTTAGGTTATCACAGGTCCTGGTTACTAACATATATAAGTTTGAGATTCGGGAAAACATGCGCTGTAGCCTGCAGGCTGTCTAGGCTAGGCCAGGGTAGTCCAGGAATAATATATATAATAGGAATCACTCGACGATGTGCTAATAATCAGAGTACAAGATGCATGACATGACAGTGAGTTGGAAATGTACCCCTCACAATGGAGAACTCCATAACCATATGTAAAACCATAGCCAGCGGGATTGCATGAAATTCAGAGCATCCCATTCCAATGTACTAGGTGAATCAAACTAGTTATTTTATCCTGATAATTTTAACTTGAGTTCCAAGCCGTTGACGTCGATAAAGCTTACCCTATGATGATACTTCTCGGGAAAAATGCTGGACAAGACATGTAGGTTAAACAACCACAAGACAAAAATTGAACAAGACAAGAAATCCATGTAGCTAGAGTGCGCTGCGACGAGCTGTGTAGAAATATCGATACAAGACTAGCAAGCTGGACTTGTCATTCTAGAATCAAGAATGTCGATATACAAGTTAGGAGAAGGCCAACCATATCAATACGCTACCATAATGAGACCAACTCCAGGAGATAATGACATTGCTCAAGGGATACGTCCGTATCCGGAAACATTCGTGGAATATACGTGATAACTTAAATTTAATAATATAGCAATTACTGGTGTGAACATGATATCAAATTCCTGTGCAAGAAAGACATAACATGCATGCATGAAATAATAAACTAAGTACAAGAGAAAATTGTTCAAGAAACCAATAGAAATAATCAAGGAATTTCTGTATCGAAAAATATTCGTATTTTTGACGAATCCGGGATACGATCGATACGGGAGATCCGACCGTCCGATCCCCATAAAACTTGACTCACATACTCATAAGAATGTCTGGATATTTTGTGTCAATTATTATGGCAATTGTCGATCAAATCGACATACAAATCAATCACGAAAATTGGATAAAAAAGACATCGCAGATTTCAGCACAAATTGTATACTGTCAATATACTGTCTATGTGGATAAACTTAGAATTTCAGAAAAAATAACACAAGCAATATACTGTTAGTATACTGTTTGCAAGCTACAATTCAGAAAATAGGAAAACACTATACTGTTCGAACATTTCTAGAACACAACACACTTGTGTTTTTGCTCGAAACGTCGCGTCAGTCGACCAATACTCAATCGAAATCAAATCTAACAAGTGCGTCATGTCATAAATCCTCCATAGGGACAATGTGTTGAGAATTAAGTCGACTCATGGCCCGTGTACGAGATCACGACAAAACCTATTCAAATCACAAAAACGATTAGAACTCGACTAATACTCGATCGATTCGAGTCCCGTTGAAGACATCGTCGACACGACGAGTGCTCCCGACTACGGACAACTCAACACGAAAACACGAGAAAAATCTAGGAGTTTCATATAAAAAAATCATGTCATTTCGAAGTCGAATTGAATAGAGCAATGTGTACTTGCCTACGGGCGGACGATGCAACCGATACAGACTCGGAGGATGCAATGCAGTGCTCGGGCCCACCACCAGTCCGGCTCAAAAGCACAAGCCTCGCTCCGAGGTCGTGAGGAGAGTGTTGGAGTGAGGGAGAGCCTATGCTCTTGGTTTCCTCTCTCACACACCAAGAGGAGAGAGAAAGAAAGAGTGAGAATGAATAAAAAAGAATGGGTTTTGAGAGTTATAACTCTAAAGATTTGATCGGTGGCCGTTGGATGAAAATTCAAAGGCTCAAAATCACATGCAAAGTCACTGTTCCCACTCAGAACTGTCAGTATACTGCCTGCAGGGAATTCTCTGAAAATGCAGGAAAAATGTATAGTGTCGGGGGGGGGGGGGGGGGGGGGGGGATGTTGGGGTGTGTGAAGGGGGTTGGTTAAAAGTGGATCAGAGTATGCAAGCTACAACACAAGACTTGATTTGGAAGAAAGAGCTTCCCTGATCCACTGAATGATCAAAACATTTATCTTTGCATAGAGAAGGGGATTTGGAGGGCCAGTGATAGCCATCACAAACATAGTGGAAAAAGTTCCAGAGTCGACGTCTGCGGCGATGGCTCCTTTGTGATACTGAACACCACATGCATTTCCTTATTGTATTGGTTTGCCCCATTTTCATTTTTTTTTAAATTTGTTGTTTATTGAGCAAGATATATGTTATTTTTGCTTATATTTAATCATGAATCATTATTAAAATACACCATAAGCACCTCTACAAGGCATGAAATAATAAAACGAGCACGTGAGATCAACTTGTTACTGTGTAGAAGAGTTAACCATTTAGTGTTTGACTCTGAACTGCAAATGCATTTGTTCGTATGTGATCATAACATATTATAGCTTGTTTGATTTTAGTTTCCCTTCTGGTTAAGATAGATGTTATTTTTTGACATATATTTAGTCATTTGATCATTTTAAAAGTATACCATAAACACCTTTATGAGGCGTGATTTTCTAATTAGATGCAGCCCACGATGGTTGTTGAACCAAGAAGTACCAAAAATTGTTAAGTCAGTCAATAGGCAGCTCCGTGAAAAATCCGTCAAGACAAAGGTAAGGGACACTTTCTTTCCTTTTGTCTGCTTTACTTTTTGGTAGCTGCAATCTCTTATCTTATATATTTTCAGGTTGGCGCATTTTCAGTACTAAAAGAACTCGTGGTTGTCTTACCAGACTGCCTTGCCGACCACATTGGTTCACTTGTTTCTGGAATTGAAAAGGCTTTGAATGTGAGTGAGATATTTTGTTTCTTGCAATATTGTGTTGCCTTCTTGGTTTCATCATATCTTCACAATTATCCTTACATTTGTTTCCCAGGATAAGTCCTCAACCTCAAATCTGAAAATTGAGGCTCTGGTTTTTACTAGATTGGTTTTGATCTCACATTCGCCTTCTGTTTTTCACTCCTATATTGAGGTAAGAAATAAAGAGTCTTCCATAGATTATTTCACCAGAAGTTGAAATTTGTAGATTTAGTTGGGAAGAATATATTAATTACTTAGCGTATTTATCATTCTTAGGCTCTGTTTGATTACAATGAATTGGAATTCAAGGAATTCCAATTTCAGGATTTTGCCTAAATCCTGGAACTATTCTCTTATTCTATAAGAATGGTTTTCTGCTTATATGAAAGAGCTCATCTTGTCTGATTGAATCTCTTTCAGAAAGAGTAACTTCTGTCTGTTCTGACTGTTACATATTATGCTGCTTATGGGTACTTGGTTGTATTTATCAAATTGAAACTTATGCATCTTCTAATTGTTTTTTGATAATTCGGTTTTTGACTTAATTTTATTTAATGTCTTTCTTTAGCAATTGAATTATTTTTCGGACATCATGATGCTCACCTTATGCTCACTAATATAAAACAGGCCCTGTCTAATCCTATTCTGTCTGCTGTCCGAGAGAGATACTATAGAGTGACTGCTGAAGCATTGCGAGTTTGTGGGGAATTGGTTCGGGTTCTTCGACCAAATTTTGAGGTAATTGATGGTTGCTATCAATTTTTTTGACTTGCTTATACTATTGATACCATTACTGAGATGCGTTTCTTTGTGATTCAGACATGCACCTTTGATTTTGGACCATATGTCCGCCCAACTTATAGTGCTATCCTGACACGCTTGGCAAATCAAGATCAAGATCAGGCCAGTCAAAGAAGTATTGATTGTTACATAAACATTTTCCGTATCTAACAGTAATTTCTTAGCAGGAGGTGAAGGAGTGTGCTATATCATGTATGAGCCTTGTGATATATACTTTTGGTGATAACCTCCAGCTGGAGCTACCAACATGTCTTCCTATCCTTGTTGACCGAATGGGGAATGAGATAACACGGCTGACTGCTGTTAAGGTAATTTAGTTTTTATTGTAGAAGGCAGTTAAGATAATTATATGGAACTATACATCTCTTGCTTTTCTAATGAAGAAGGTCAAAAATCTTTTTTATTTATAAGCTAGTTTCTGCGTAGGAGAATGGAAATCCACTCACTACATGCTACCAGTTCAACAGTCTAGTGCTATGCTTTCACACTACTAATCATTTCAAAGACAACTTGCACAATTTTTCATGGATTTTGAGATGAAAGAACAGTTCTATGCTATGATTTAGTAGATTAGCAGTGGAAACTCTTTTTGGCCTCAATAGCATTGCTACTATAGTTATTTAAATTGGTTAACCACTGACAGAATATATGGAAACTGACTTGTGTTAGCAAATGTAGCTCTTAGATCGATGGATTTGGATATTAGGCCATGTAAGCTGGTCTAGCACTTGTTGTGTTCCCACTGTAATGAGGCGACTAACCTATGGTATGTTGGTAGGCAGTGGAGTTCTTTTTTCTAATGGAGGCAGTGAGTGTCGAGACATTGCAGTTTCTTCACCTCAATGGCATGGCTATATATATATATATATATATATATGCTTCTTTGTTTACATAATTATTTTTTTTCCAGTTAAAGGCATCCAATTTACTGTAGTTTTTACCAGACCATAATATCATCTTTTGCATATTCTTTGAGCAGTTAAAGGTGGATATGTGTAATTATTTAAACAAGTGGCAAACCTGAAGGATAATTTGTGCCTTGCACATGTGAACTCATAAATATTAAGTAAGGAGATGAATCAAAAATGCATATTGATAAGTCTCTTTTGCTTATAAAGTTCCTTATAGATCTGCATAGCAAATTTATCTTCTTGTAGACTTTTCTTGTTGTTGGAGAATTTGGAGGTTGCTTGTTGCTTAATGCGGTTAAACTAGGTGAGGAACTTATCTGGGGCTTATAGATTTTCTGTTACACAGTACCCCTTTCTCATTCAGGTTTCATAAAGGAGTATTTGACAGTTGTCATCTGCCTTTTCCTTAGGTGAATAGAAATGTCTCATGAAATGTTTAATGACTCTTGATAATGATAACTTTATTTTTACAACCAAAGTCCTTTTTCTTTTCTTGTTGATCTTCTTTCTAAAATATTTTCTTATTAAAGGGCCACAGGGTCTATGGAGAAAGAACGTGTATGAGTTGGAATAGGAAAACAGTTGTAGTGTATAAAGTTTCAAATTAATATATTAAAATATACTATACATGATAGAGTAAATGACACTAAGACTGTGTTTGGGACTGCTTATTTTACAGCTTCTTATCTTTTTGTTTTTGTTTTTGAAAAAGCAGCAGTAACAGCTGTTCTAGTTCATTTTGGTGCAGCTTTTGAAAGCTGGGGAAGGCTGCTTTCACAAGTTGCTTACTTGCTTCTGCTTTTTGAAAATCGGCAGCAATACCAAACCAGGCATAAATACAGTAAATTATAAATACTAAATGACATTATGAAATCCAGAAATGCACGCTAGCTATGGGCTGAGATGTCAATGCCACATCTCAGAAATGCTGCTCTCACCATATATTTATTCTGAAAACTAAGATAGCAGTTATATAACATATTCAAGGTAAAAAAGGATTATATAGTATAAGTGCTAAGTAGATTTTATGCATCTATTGCAATTAATGATATTAGACTCACAATGCTACTTACTATTGCAGTACGAGTACTACTAAGTACTAACACTGATAATAAATTTATTACATTACTACCGTACTAATAATATTAATAACGGTAGTAATAAATAAAAATATATGCACTTTTTTCTAATAACTGGCACTAATTTACTCCCGGTTTTCTTGAATATTTCTAAATTATATACTGTAATGTAATTATTAAAACAAATTAATAAACAATAATTAATTGTATTGTGCTATTCAATGATGTCGACCACTATCTCACAGAGATAATACTAAAAGTAAATAAATAATGGACAAATGATGCCTAAACTGCAATATATATGATCTGTAAATTATTCATTTTGTGTTTAGAAACAGTCGAAATCACCAATACAGATACTTAGTGGGTCTCCGATACTGAGACCATGTTTTTGAACCTTGCTTAGTCTGAAAACTAAGAAGTTGTAAAACTTACGAAAGGTAACATTTCGAATAAGTACTAAGTAGATTTTAGACATATATTACTAGTAATGATAATAATTCTCACAGTACTAAGCTATTGCAGTATTACTACTACAACTACTACCACCACTGATAATAACTTTTATTGCACTACTACCATAGTAATAATATTAATAAAGATTATAATAAATAAAAACATATGCACTTCTCTCTAACAATTTGGCACTAATTTGCTCTTGGTTAACTTTTTTGTTGAATATGCTTAAACTATAAGTGTATTGCATATTATTAAACAAATTACGAAACAAGAATATTATTGTCATTGCGATTGAATGATGTCAACTACTATCTCATAGATAACAATAAAGTAAATAAATAGTGCACAAAATAATGCCAAAACTGTAATATTTATGGTATGTAGTCATAATAATAATAAATTTCTTTCTGAATTCCCGAAAAACGATACTCCAAACCAAAACTGTAAAAGTCACAACATTAGTAGCCTGGACGATTTTATGCTTTATAACTAGCAATATATCCATGGCATGTATTAGGAAAAATATAAGTGTTCACTTGTTTTCTGAGTATGTAATTCGTTGTTTGCTCGTAGTGTTTTTTTTTTTCCTTTTCCTGAATATAAATGTTCCAGAGGTTTCTTTCAAGATTACCATCTGAACCCTACCTCTCACGATTTTTTTTTCTACAAGCTTTTGCTTAGGGTAAAAAAACTTAGGACCGTATTCATTTACTACTCTTTTTTCATATTATCTTTCAACAAGGAGCTTCTCTTATAATATTGAAATAGATTTTATGATTTATTATAAGTTATGTCTGTGGCTCTAACTAAAGTAATTAGATCCTACGAAAAGAGATTACTAGAAAACGTCGGGAGTCAATGGTACATAGTGATGCCATCTTCTTTTCTATATTAGGTAGTTATACTCTCTTTATCATTGTCCTCTTGTTAAAGTTCCTCAATTTGTTATCAAAGTTGTATCGACTATTTAGATTTAGCAGTCTTGCTTCTCACTTATCTGCCAAAAGCTAATGCTTTCTATCTAGGCATTTGGACTAATAGCTAATTCACCATTGCACATAGATCTTTCTATTGACTTGGAGCTTCTCTTATAATATTGAAATAGTTTTTTATGATTTATTATAAGTTATGTCTGTGGCTCTAACTAAAGTAATTAGATCCTACGAAAAGAGATTCCTAGAAAAAGTTGGGAGTCAATGGTACATAGTGATGTCATCTTCTGTTCTATATTAGGTAGTGATACTCTCTTTATCATTGTCCTCTTGTTAAAGTTCCTCAATTGGTTATCTAAGTTGTATCGACTATTTAGATTTAGCAGTCTTGCTTCTCACTTATCTGCTTACCAAAAGCTAATGTTTTCTATCTAGGCATTTGGACTAATAGCTAATTCACCATTGCAAATAGATCTTTCTATTGTCTTGGAGCAAGTTCTTTCAGAGTTAACAGCATTCCTGCGGAAGGTAAGCCAAAGTTACCTTTAATCATAAAGGGTCAATCAGCATGCATTGTGACTATATTGTTGACTACCCTGTTAATTGGTGTGCAATTTGAAATGTCTTATGTTACAGGCTAACAGGCCATTGAGGCAAGCAACATTAAGAACGTTAAACTCCCTAGTTGTTGCATACGGTGATCAAATTGGCCCATCTGCTTATGAAGTTATAATTGTTGAACTATCAACTTTAATCAGGTTGTTTTTCTGTTAGAGTTGGCTTGCTTACAGCGTTTATATGGATCATTGTGCTGATTTATTTCTATTCTACAGTGACACAGACCTACATATGACCGCTCTTGCTTTGGAACTCTGTTCCACATTTATGACTGACAGAAAGTCGAGCATGATTGTTGGTTTGACTGTTAGAAATAAAGTTCTTCCACAAGCACTCATATTAATCAGAAGCTCTTTGTTGCAGGGTCAAGCTCTTCAAGTATGTTTTCTATATATAAGCTGATTGAATATGGAACTACAGTTTACACATTTTGATGGTTCTCTCTTCAATGTTTCAGGCACTGCAGAAATTCTTTGCTTCACTAGTTCTGTCAGCCAATACAAGCTTTGATCAACTGTTAGATTCACTTCTTTCAAGTGCTAAATCATCACCTCAGTCTGGTGGCCTTGCTAAGCAAGCTCTATACTCTATAGCACAGTGTGTTGCTGTACTGTGTCTCACCGCTGGTGATCTCAAATGTGCATCTACAGTGGAGATGCTTAAAGGCATTTTGATAGAAGATAACAGTTCAAACTCTGTAAGTAGTATTTTCTTTGTTCTCTGTTCTCACTTTGTCATGCATTTAACTTTATCTATTAATGGTAAAAAAAATTGTCGTCTTAAAAGCCTGTGCAAATTCCTATTGTTAGCTTTCACTTTCTTTTATGCTACACATGCGATGTGACTAATTATACTGTGCTACAATTTTAACATTTTAGTCTTGTTTAATCTTGGATCTGCTCTACCATATTATTGCTGATTTTAGTACTATGAAACCTCTTTATGGAGGGACTCATTTCTTTATATAGTTCAGTAGTTACTTTGAAGCTGGACAAGGTTTGCAACTCCTTTTCACTCTTTAATGAATTTAACCTATTTTAATTCTATTTGGACTTCTATATCTTGGAATTGTATTAAGTAAATAATATGTGATGCATTAACATATATGATACACGTCATAGTTTGATTTCAGGGCTTTATGTATAATTTGCTTTCGTTTATAGAACTAAGTCATGTTCCATTGCATAATTGGTGCCATTGACATCAGGCATTGCATGACTTATAACTATGGAGTTCAAATATTAGACAGGTATATATATATGGATTGTTGTATTGGCATCCCATCCATTTTTGTTTGTTTTTATGTATGGCTTGTTAACATGCACCATGATGTGATCTATATTCTGAAATTTCTTGCCATTTGCATGGTTGTATACAGTTTAATACTACTATAGTCAAAGCTGCTATACAGTTCAATACTACCATCCTAATCCTCATCATCAACTTGGAACCTTTCTTGTATATATAATTTGCACCATTGCGTATAGGTATATGAAGCCAATAAATTTGGCTGCTTGTTCTGTCAATGACTTTGCCAGGTGGCCAGGGTCAATGGTTTGCACATAAGAGATGATATGATTTCCTTTCAAGAGTATAGCAATTACTTTTCTTGGTGTGCAGGCGAAGCAACACTTGGCACTCCTATGTCTGGGTGAAATTGGACGAAGGAAGGACCTAAGCATGCATGCCAACATAGAAAATATTGTTATTGAGTCCTTCCAGTGTCCTTTCGAAGAGATAAAATCAGCAGCATCTTATGCCCTTGGAAATATTGCCGTGGGCAATCTATCAAAGTACTTACCATTTATCTTGAATCAAATAGATAATCAGCAGAAGAAACAATACCTTCTGCTTCATTCTTTAAAAGAGGTGCAGTTCAGTGAGGATTTTTTTATAACCTTCGTGCTTAAGCTTTGTGCTTTCAGTCCCTGTAATAATTTTAGCAATATTATAGGTCATTGCAAGGCAGTCTGTAGATAAAGCTGGTCACAGCGAGCTTCAAGATTCAAATATTGAGAAGATTTTAAATTTACTTTTTAATCATTGTGAAAGTGATGAAGAGGGAGTTCGCAATGTTGTAGCCGAGTGTTTGGGTAAAATTGCCCTTATTGAACCTGCTAAGCTTATTCCTGCACTGAAGGTATGTTACATGTATTTTCCTATTTTGAAAGCATACGCTCATGCATATTATTGGGTTTCTTAACTTTTTTTGTTGCTCTGTAGGTGCGAACAAGTAGCCCGACTGCTTTTACGAGAGCAACAGTTGTCATTGCTGTGAAATATTCCATTGTCGAACGAGCTGAAAAAATAGATGAAATAATACTCCCTGAGATCTCCACATTCTTGATGCTCATCAAAGATGGTGACCGGGTATAACTTGGTCTCTTTAGATCAGTTAAGATGTTTCTCTGCCTCTGCAATTATAACCATTTACTGTGTAATTCTTTCTCTTTGATTTGCTTTACAGCATGTTAGACGCGCAGCTGTCTTGGCTCTGAGTACGGCTGCTCATAACAAGCCAAATCTTATTAAAGGACTCCTCCCAGAGTTATTGCCACTTCTATATGATCAGACTGTTGTCAAGGTAGATCCTCTTTGTAGTTTAGCATGTTACACACTATGTTTGATCAAGTTAACGATGATTTTGGGTCGAAATTGTCGGCAGCGTTGCAATTGCTAAGCAGCCTCAGCCTCTGTCTAACCGGCCTTACGCAAGAGGCTAAATGCCTGATAATTTGGCCCATTAATGATCACTATAAGCATGGCTTCCATTTCATTGGAAAAGATATTCTGATGTTCATCATTTCTTCTTTGTTCTTTGTTTTATCTAATAATTAAGGAGATCGTACAAAATTATTGAGTTTGTGTGGCTCTCCTTTCTTTGATTCTCCTTGAAATTTCTTGGAGTTCTTGTCATGTTCATTAGAATTTGTGACTTGGCAATCTTTACATATTAATATGTTTTTGAAATCTTGTGTATGGCTCCATGTATTGTATCATATACCTGCAGCTATGTTGAAGCATTGGGCCTTAATGACTAATAGGAGGTTTTTTTATACTTTTATTGGGTGGATGGAGTTTGGATTAAATGACATTCAAACTTGAAACCATGTCTAATTGTGTTCTCTTTGATCTTTGCTTCATGCTGGTGCTTAAATCCATATTGTTGCCTACACTTAATGTGCTGTAGGTGAGATATGTCAGATAATAAACTAATATAAAACTAATGAATTTGATATTGCAGCAAGAATTGATAAGGACAGTGGATCTTGGTCCTTTCAAGCACACTGTAGATGATGGCCTCGAGCTTAGAAAAGCAGCCTTTGAATGTGTCGACACATTGCTTGACAGCTGTCTTGATCAAGTGAATCCGTCTTCTTTTATTGTTCCTTACCTTATATCTGGCTTGGCTGGTGAGTGCACAGTATGTGAATTTCAGTACAATCCATGATGAAAGCAAGTTGTATTTTGATCCTATAGATCAAGTGAATCCGTCTTCTTTTATTGGGGTTTTTGGTGGATCATTAATTGGTTGATACTGATGATTGTCAAGGTGGTCTTTTCCTTTATAAAGATGCATTAGAGCGCTCTCTTGTTGCCCTTATTCTTTCATCCATCTGTTGTATTAGGCAAATGCCACCTTTTATAGGGGATACACATTGACTGCACTGATCCGTTTTTGTTGTTGCAATGCTTTATTGTGCATCATGTTGTTTGAATCTGGTGGTGTGTGTCATCTTTAATAACCCTTTTGCAACTCGTTACAAGCATTGAAGGCTCATGCTGGTGTCAATTCTAATATTTCCTATTTTGCGCTATTGTAGATCATTATGATGTGAAGATGCCTTGTCATCTTATTCTCTCAAAACTTGCAGTCAAATGCCCTTCGGCTGTTCTTGCAGGTTGGTCCTTTATGGCGTGAATAAACAGCAATTTGACTTTCAGAACCTAAGAATTTATCTACTATATTTATGAACTTAATTCTGCTTTGCAGTGCTGGACTCATTGGTTGATCCGCTCGAGAGGACTATTAATCACAAACCAAAGCTTGATGCTGTGAAGCAAGAAGTAGATCGTAATGAAGATATGATCCGCAGTGCTCTACGTGCCATTGCTTCCTTGAGTCGCATAAGGTCTCAATTTATGTGGTTAATTCAATCCTAAATATTTGAAACTAGTCTTATGCTAATTTCAGTTTATAACAGAAATTATAGCTAATAGGGTGTGGATCACTTGTTGAACAGTTCAAGCTGTCAGAAAGTGATCTGTGCGGTAGAGTAGACATTTGTTCGACCCATTTACCAATTTTTACAAAACTAGGTCAGGTGCACTTGTCATGCAGATTATAAAAATATGTTTTCTTCTGAAGTTTATGCAAATGTCACGTTTCTTATAGAATTACAGTCAATAGGTACAGGTGATACAGACTTGAAAGAAATAGTTAAAACATAATGCTTTAGGTGGAAGATGTTTTGTCTCAACTGCTAAGCATGCACAAATTAGTACTGTAATTTTTCTGTACTCATTTTTCTTGCGTTCTTTACCTTTCCTGAGACCTGAAGTGAAAACTGCTTCCAGGGTTTTGAAAAGCCCGAGTCGTGAGCCTAGGCGTGAGACTCACCCTTGCGCCTCATTTTCTATGACACAAGGGCATTACCCTAGGCTCATCTGAGGCATGACTTTCTGCCTATTTTTGAGGCACGTGTTTCATGCGCCTCACACCTACTTTTGAGGCGCAACTGAAGCACTTGTGACTCACTAACCTAGGGTCCGAACTCCAAAGGTTGGTGAATTACATATTTTATGGCCAAGTTATTTATGATTAAAAAATTGTAATACATCAACCTCATAACATTACATAGTTCAATTTTGTACAACTTGAATATAATATATCATTAAGCCAAGGTGGGGGAGCCTGCTAGCTGGGACCATTGATATATAAGGGTAATTTCCACTCCAGGGCATGGGGGTGGTTGACTACATTGGTGGAACCAAACATTTAACATTGGAGGTGCAAAGTACCAGTAGAGCCAAAAAAATGCACATAAAATCAGAGTATTCAACTATGAGAATTTTGCATCCTAATTTATTTAAAAAAAAAAAAAGTTCTATCAAGATGAAAATATGAGGGGGAAATGATGTAGGAGACCCCACCCCCCTAATTTTGCCAAGATTTGGTCTGATCTTGGCATGCAAGTTTATTTTTTGCTAAGATGATTGGTTTAATCTTGTATTTGTCTTGTCTATTAGTTTACTTTTTTGCCAAGATTTATGGAAATTTCTCTGCAAGTTATCCCTTCATGGACGTACTGTGACCTTAAGTTCCTATCTAAAGGATTAACACTCAATTGTAATGACATTCTACATTTCAACGAAAAGTTATTCCAGTTCGTCCTTGCTCGTTGAGACGGACACCAAGTGTCCCCGACCGAACCCCTGTAAGACAAGTTTCAGTTGTTTCCTTCGTTCGCACCGCAAATTGTAGTTATCCTCCCCCTCACTCGTCTTCTTTCTTGCGATTCAATGAGCATTGATCCCACATCCTGTCACAAATGATGTCGCAAATGGTATTAGAGCATTACCAGCAAGAAACCACCACCAACCATGGCGAGTTCGATGCCTATACAAGGGCCACGAATGTGAGACGAGCAGTAATTGATGCCAAGCTCAATATCACCTAGCTACTTCGTATAGCCTTCAGAAGCATGCATCACAATGGTACTTTGACCACCATGAGCTACCCGTATTGTGTCCATATCCGTATTTGTGTCCGTACTTAACATAGGTGCGAGATCTACATGCTATGTTGCATGGACACGGATTCGACAACACGTTTCATATATAACTATGCGGATTCAACACTTGTTTTGGTTTGTTCTAGTGTATTTGGGAGTGTCGATGCGCTTCCGATACATGTGTCTGACACCATATCACGCAGAAAATACGAATTTTGGAGTATCAGTGCTTCTAAGTTTGCGGGTCTTGGTACACAAGTTCACCCCCTCACCCCCTCTTTTGTTAGGATTTCATCTATTGTTAGGCAATCACTTAAATGTACTGTGGCCCTAAATTCCTCTTTAAAGGACCAATCATCAATAAAAAGGTATTCCTATTAAGAATCCATGTTCGTGGAGTCAGATGCCAAATGTCCTGTTTGCTCGATTTGTCGACGACACACTATATTATTATTATGGTAGTCTCGGTTATCAGATTTGGTTGTACCACAACTTTAGTTACTCTTTCATCACCTTAGTGATCTCCCCGTGACATATATCGTGAGCACCAATCCAGAACATGTGCCAAACAAATTGTATGCAAGTTTATTCATTATGTGAAAAATCAATAAAACATGTGACATTTAGAGCAATTCAATTTGTACTTGAAGAAAAAAGTTATTACACCATTCCAAGTCGTCATAGATTGCAGGTCAAATTCCAAGTTGAAATTTACTTTAATCCAAGAGCTTCTTAGTTCATACCAACTTCAAGTAACTAGAAACGAAAAGAGAGGGGTTGGTGTCATCAAACTAAAATGATCAATTTTTTTTTTCTCAAATATGGACGATATAAGTATAATATCTAAAGGTGCAAACATGGAAAGGAAGAAAACTTGTATCTTTGTGTTTTTCTAGGTCTATTAGACTAGTTAGAAAAGATTTAAATTGAAGGGAAGAAAACATATATATAAATGCTTGTTTTTCTTTTTTTGAGTCTAATGATTTAAATGGAATGAAAGGAGGCGTATATGGAGAAGTTTGATATTTTAGTTTAATTGCAAAAGATTTATGAAGATTTCTTCTTATTTATCTATTCTGTCAAAAAAAAAAAAAAAAAAACCCACATTAAGTTTCCCACCATGGAGATCAGAAATATATAACTTGTAAAAAAAATACCCTCTTTTGCATACTTGAAGAAAGTGACAATAAAGGAATGAAGACCCAAAGGTAATTAAGAGTGGACATATATAGAGGATTGAACGAGAAAAGAGAGACAATGATTTGACAAGTTTATAATTTTTCATAACTAAGCAAGAGTAGAGACAAGATGAAGGGCGAGAAGTTGGAGAAGAGAGCAAATAACATCAATCTCTCTAACTTAACCAAAATTAACCCAACTTCTCTTTTTCTGCATACAAAAAGCCCATTAACATTAATATTCCATCATGGAGATTAGAAATGTATAACTTCAAAATGTACTCTCTTTTGCAAAATTAGCAAAATCACCCCGAATCCTTCAACTCAAACACCACAATACTTGTGAATTAAAACCTATACATATCAATAAAGGCTTGTTGTGCCTAACCTTCACTACAAAATTTTCTTTTCCCCATGTGTTCCCGCAAGGTTTGTCCTATATGGAAAGAAAGAAATCAATTATTCTAGGCAAAAATGAGAGCAGCAGAACCAAAGGAAACGGCGGCTCCAATTAGGAACCGGTGGCCCACTTAATTATGGAGCAAATACTTATAGAAAGAAATGTATCTACAGGAAGATATTAATAGTGGGTAATGAATGGAGGAAAGTTAAGAAGGTCACATGGATTGATTTTTATACAGAATGTTTTGCGAACTAGTGCAGAGGATTGTGGATGGAGAAAAAAACTATCAAGCATCATCTATATTTGTGTATATAACATTTGGCTCTAAATCAAAATTTTCTATGACGGTTTTGCATACTTAAATAGAATGATTATAAAGGAATGAAGGCTCAAAGGTAATTTAGAGCGGCAATAACAGAATGAGCGAGGATAAAAAGATTATAGAGAAATGGAGATTTGATAATAAGCAAGAGGAGGGACAAGATGGGAGAGAGAGAGAGAGAGAGAGAGAGAGAGCTGCAAGAGACCAGAGAGTCATGTAGGAGACGTATTAGGAGTTTGGATTGAGAAATTAAATCTGGCTCTTGTTGATCGTAAATATTTGGCGTTGAAAGCTCTTTATGGAAAAACATATGTTGATAATAATTTGTTAGCGTTATGTAACTTGCTAACTCATGGGTTTCTATATATTATCATTCCCTATTCGGCTATTAGTTTGATATATATATTTTAAAAAGATGTATAGATTACTAACTATCTGGAACATGTAAACCAATGTTAAATTCCGTGGTTTAATTATTCGCTCTGTCCGGGACCATGGAACGATTAATCGGATTACTCGGTACATAGACTATTTTCTCATAAATATCTACTCGTAGAATAAAAACAAAAATAGTTCACATTCCATAGAAATGAAAAGCTACAAATAAATAGATAATAAAAGAAGTCAACAATCCATAAAGTTAATAAAAAGCTACAAATAACAAACAAATACAATAAAATCTATAGATATTACGACCATGCAGTCTACCACTAGTTGTCATTCTCATAATTGTTTTTCAATCTTGCACGAATATGGACACAAATACATATAGGGACACGATAAGGGTACACAATGCGAACATTTTTAGATATGTGCAATAAGTAGTCACCTAAGTTCAACAAATACGGGCAATATGGACATATACAGATGCGGTCCTACATGCACTATTTTATCGTGTCTGTGCAACATAGATTGTTATTGCCTTCCTTTTCTTCGATAAAGACTCATCAATCTAACCCAATAACGGGTTGGGTTAATCGGAGTGCATGCAAACTTGACCTAGTTACCTAACATGGTTACTGATTAATCGGAGATTTACCATTAAACGCCTGATTAATGTTTATGTAGGCCGATTGAGTGGGTTCGCTTACTCGACCCACTTTCTTCAATTTTCCAGTCTTGGGCCACTTTCTAGTACTGGCCGATTACTCAGCCGCAGAATCTGCGGAATGGAACACTGATGTGAACCTGACTGGACACAGGAATTGCGTGAATAGAAAGCGACCGAAGAAAATAGTGGGTCATGAACCTTCCTACTATTTGGTTTTAAGAATGGTGTAGATTTATATAGTTTTCTAGGACACAAACTCGATCTACATGTTCGAAATAGGGCACGCTAACATCTGTTGTATGGTATATTGAGAGATTTCATAAATACACTAGCCCAATACTAGGTTTTAGGTGTTGTACTACAAGTTATAGTGCTCATGGGTCATGAGACTCATGACACAAGATACTAGTTATTCTTCTTCTTGAGAGAAAATACCATTTATGATTCAAGCATCGAGTGTATTGATATTCCCTTTTGGCTTGGAGAGAGATCTTGGATGCGCTTGTATTGCATATTCCTGACAGTACTTGTCCTCAGTCTGTATCCAGTACTTATGCTGCTTATTCAAAATTTGAAGCCCTCTTTCCATGTTGGATTGCCACATTCTTGTGACTGCTATTAGACTTTTTTCGGCTATCATGCTTTACAGAGACATTTCACTTCCCAAATTCTGGTTAATCATGGTCCTTCTCATCTCCTTTGCTCTATTCTCTTGTGACTAAAGTTGTCAGAAAATGAGTTTAGGGCTGACAGATTGTTGTGGTTTGATTCTAGCTGCATTACTGCATGAGCACTCTTTCTCAAGTGTGTTCAATCGTTATGTAACTAACCAAACTTTTTTATTATCAAAGAGCGATCTTTAAGATGATTTATCTGAGCAAACTTTTAGTGGCGAATCATTGGATTGGTTATCAAAGAGCGATTTAAGATGATTTATCTGGGCCTAGACTAAAGCCTTCTATTTTTTATATTTTTTACTGGTGGTATTGTGCCAGTCGATGAGAATAGAGAATGATTAGCTTTTAGTGGTGAATGCACTTGTTGTACTGTATGTTATGTAACTAACCAAACTTTTTTATTATCAAAGAGCGATCTTTAAGATGATTTATCTGAGCAAACTTTTAGTGGCGAATCATTGGATTGGTTATCAAAGAGCGATTTAAGATGATTTATCTGGGCCTAGACTAAAGCCTTCTATTTTTTATATTTTTTACTGGTGGTATTGTGCTAGTCGATGAGAATAGAGAATGATTAGCTTTTAGTGGTGAATGCACTTGTTGTACTGTATGTTAACTAGCCATAGCTGTTTTTTTTTTAAAATCTTTTTCTTTGTGATAGTGCGATGATCATAAATTTGAACGCTGAAGCTTACTGTGGTCATGTTCGTTAATTGTGTATGTTAATAATGCCTTAATAACGTAGTTCTTACAGTTGGTTGTATAAGTAGTATGTTAATAAATTAGAGTCGGAAGAAATCCCTTGGTACAAAGTTTGTATGCTTGTGTGTTTGGTATATGGTTCTCATTAAATAAGTGTATCGAAGAAATCATTTGAATTTAGAATGCAGTTGGAAATTAGATTCTAGCAAGGACTCCAGTGTTATATTTTGCTAGATGTTCTTTCAGATATGAAAGACTTATTAATCCATGTTACTTTATGGAGACTTTTAAAAGTTGACTCAATGATGTTTAACTGGTCTATTCTATTCTTCATTGGCATTTAGAAGTTGGGAATACTGGCAAATTATTAGCAATTTTGTAGCTTGCAACAGGTTCTACAAGATATGTTACTTCTAACCTTTATTTGCTAGCCATGTTCTAATGCATCATTTTCTTTTCAATCTCTTCAGTGGAGGTGATTGCAGCTTGAAGTTCAAGGCATTAATGAATAGCATAATGCACACTGCCCCTCTTGCCGAGAAATACAACTCAGTGCGCAGTGAGTGATTGAAGATATTCAGTTACCAGAGAGGAGAATATATACAACATTCCTGATAAATTTCATGTCGGAGTGTAAAAACATTGTAAGCCATCTGGTTCCTGAATACTCGAGGCATGAGATGATACTGGGCCTGTGAAAAGAAAAGAATTAGGAAGAATTTGTAGAATGAACAACAACTATATTCATGTAAATGGACTTTGATTTCACTGCCTGCAACTCCCCTTCAATTTATGTAGCGATTCTACTGAGAGTTGAATGATTCATATTTGAAAGTTGAACATAATGAAGTCTGATAGTTTCAATTTTGCAACTCGAACATTTAACCAAAGGTTACTGTTGATATGGTTTAGTGTTTCACATTTTGCATGAATGAAAACTCGATATGTCAATATTGTGCATGAGTATATAGTTGCCTGCTTTTAGGAAATATTGGGGCGAATGCCTGACATATCATTAATGTCTGAAGTGCATTCAAATTTGTGTATTTTGTTCAAATTGATTTTGAGCAATTGTATTGGCTACTACATCTTTTCCAGGTTGATTTATAATGTATATTTATGTATAACTAGTAATTCTTCAGCTGTTACAACATTACTGAGGGTTGGCCAGGATTTGAGTTTCCAGGTTTCTTTGTTTACATTTCAGTAAATATCCAAAACATGGTATTACTTGATCGATATAGCTAGTACATAAAATGGCTCGAGGTGTTTTGCATATCAACAAAGAACCCTTAATTTTGAGCTGAACCAATATTTGAAATCCACTGTCTGCAGTTTTATTATTTGATGATGAGGGGGAACAATGATGGGTTAGACATGGAAATCTAATTTAATTATTAGGGCTAAATTGTACTTAAATACTCGACTATTTTATTTTGGCACTTAAGTATCCCTAATATAACCCACATGGCCAGGTAGGATATCGATTACATGAGCGCAAAATCGCGTATACGAGCGTATACGATTCCATATAAGGGCCGCTTCATTATGTCTTCTTCATTAGATGTCTTTGTGATATATGCTGACAGTGGAGTTGCTGTTTAAGGTGTCTAAAGCGCCAGGACGGTCCGAAATTTGGTCCCCATAGCATATCCGAGTTCGAGCTGGCTTTGGAATTGGGGTCCCCCCTAATAGCTTGGTCTGGTCAGTGAATCGAACTGAACTGGATTTTCCTACTAGACCCGATCAAGGTCCGGTGGTGAACCGGTACCCCTCCACAACCCCCCCCCCCCCCCCCCCCCCAAACCACCACCACCACCACCACACACACAATATATATATATATATATATATATATATATATATATATATATAAAACGTTGGGGGAAAATTTTGGTAAATTATTTCTCTATACAGCCATATCCGCATACTAGATCTGCAATTGGTGGAGCTATATTACAAGTTTACGTGAATATGATATTCACAATAATTTTTTTTGATAATGCTAATAATAATGCTTCTTGTATTAATATTTTAAAATTATTGGAAGAGATAATTTACCAAAATACTCCCTTTAAAGTTATAAATAACGTCTATATTGGAGAGTATTCGGATGAATTATACCCTCCCCAACCCCAATATATATATATATATTGGGAAAATAAATAAATATATATATATATATATATATATATATATATTGTGGGGGTAGGGGATCAGGTTCACCACCGGCCGGGTTGACCGGGCTGACTAGAAAAAACTTGATTTGGTTCACCGACCGGACCGGACTAACTGGCCCCAATTCCAAATCCAACTTGAACCCGGTATGCTATAGGCCGGGCCGGGTCGACCCGTTGATCGGATCCGGACCTGCCCAGACCAGATTTGACCGAACCAGACTTGGGCTGAATTTTGGATCGTCGGGCCCATTAGACACCTTGAGTTGAAGCTCATTGCCAACTTCACTTTATTTTAGTCGGTCATAATAATTGGTAGTTAGTTGATTCAAGTGTGTTTGATTGCAAGGTGAAAAAAAATGTAGAAAATAAATTAATTTTACTAAATTATTTTAATAGAAAAAAAATTCTATAAAATTTTAAAATTTTCTTATGGAAAACTTAATTTGGGTTTTGATTGTCATTATTTTCTACGAAAAATAGTTATTTTTCATGAAAAATAATATTTTTTATGGGTTGGACCACTTTTATTTTGTACTATTTTAGAAAAAAAATACAAAAAATAATAATTTTTTAGAATTTTTTTTTATAAAAATATAAGCTATCAAATACTACAATTGGTTAAAAATAATTACAATGAAAATATTTCCCCCAAAAAAACCCAATCAAATTCAACCCACCTCCGTTGTGGCCTTCGCCAAAGATGACTGATGGAGATTTTGATAAATAAAAAAATGGACTAATTAGCGTTTAGACCCTAGATTTTATACGAGTTTAGAGTTTAGGCTCTGACATGTCCAATTGAAATTAAAGTTTAGATCCTGGATTATTATTTTTGTTTTTTTTACCATTATATCCTCCCTAGCCTATATAGGAATTTTTTATTTTGGTGGTTGAGGTACAATTTGTTGGGGTCCAGTCTGAATTTAGTGAATTTTGAAGCCCAAATATGGTCAAAGATTTGATTTGATATAATTTAAAAATCTACATTAAATGTAAGATTTGATTAGATTTCAAATTTATATCAAATATTTAATATGATCATATTTGGACGTCCATAATTGATGTTTGGCTATTTTAGGTGGAATATGATTCTTATTTTAAGATTTTATATTTAGGAAATCCTATTATGACATAAAATAAGATTTCTCATCCTATAAATATAGGAGGAGGGTGGAGGCACAAAGTATAGCACAAGTTAGAGATTCGGGGTGCTCGTCCAAAGAAAATCTAAGAGAAAGTCCGTGCTTTACTCTTAGGACTACGCCATCCAAGACAGAAGGAAGAAAGAGACCGAATCAAGGAGTTGTCGCTTTCGCTTAGGGAGATTGCTACGAGTTGGTGAGTGATTTCAATTGTAATATCTTTCTTTTCTTCTTGAGTGTGGTGAGGGGGTTGAATCTATTAGGACAAATGGTTCAATATTGATTTTGTCAATCATGTAATTTCACCTGAGTTATAAAGATTAGAATTTATCCAGGTGACGTAGTCACCGCCATATACTTGTCTTTATCTATGCTTGGTGTTCGTTAGACATGGGTTGGTTATCTCAGGTGGGTTGGCCCAAAGTTTTCGCTACGGGCACTCTCAGACACGGTGTCAGAATGCTTGCAGGATGTGTCCGATTTCCAACAACTGGTATCAGAGCTACTGGTTTTGGTTCTGGCAATTATGTCTACGGAGCAGATGAACAATGGTTCTGGCAATTGGTTCTGGCAATTGGGTCATGGACACGGGGACGTCGTATCACGCCACTCCATATAGGAGGATCTTTACGTCATACCACGATGACAAGTTTGGACGTGTGAAGATGGGCAAAAAGGGGACGGCTGCAGTTGTAGGCATCGGTGATGTGCACTTGACAACGAAGCTTGGTGAGAAGCTCGTTCTCAAGGATGTGCGACATGTACCGAGTTTGCGCTACAACTTTGTTTTGGTAGAGAGGCTGGCGGATGATGGCTGTCGTAATTTGTTTGGCGACAAAGATTGGATGTTTACGAAGGGTTCCCAACAGCTGGCTCGAGAAGATTTATGTTGTAGCATGTACAGGCTCAAGCCGCTGAGTTGTACAGGCAGACCACAGACATCAGATGGAGGCTCGAGGATTATTCGATAGGAGTTGGATCGTCGGAAACTTGCTGAGGAGGGGCTTCGAGATACTTTGAGGATTACGGAGGATTCGGTTCGTCGAGACAAAGAAACAAATGGTAATGAGCCAAAGATTAATGGTCAGTATGTCGGTCCCATCACAACTAGTCGGTCTCCAGGTGGGGGTTGCTTCACGGATCCGGTTTTAGCAACGGGTGGTTTGTCAAAGCTTCACAGAGCGACATTAGTTTCAGTAGTTTGAGGCCAGGAAGGAGATCAAGGTTTGAAGCAAACTCAATCTGAGGCGGGAGCGTCACCATTCACACAGTTCCAGGGGAGCTGTGGGTCATCGACGACGTGCGTGATGTTCTGCTCGAGGGCGTATGTGTATGGGGGAGCTTCAAGTTCGGACACGAAGGTGGACAGATTCAGGAGTTCGAATCTCGGAAGAATCGTACCGTCCGCTTGGTTGGGCCAGCCAAGGGTGAAGAAGCTCGTCGGAACGTTAACACGTTTCGGTGGAAGACGAAAGTCGGGGACATGCAACCAAGACTCACGGTGAGACTGATAGTGAGTCACGATGTGATGCCAGTAGGTGATTCCAGAATAGAGGCCAGAAATATGAAATATACGTGTCACAAGTAAATAAATCCAGAAATACTAGTCCGTATCGTGCCAGAAAATCAGATAATACTATACTAGAAGCTGAATCATAATAATCATCAAATAATAAAAACTATCAGAGAATGTACTTGCCTGACGTCCTGAGCAACTAGCGATCCGAACTGGCGTCGCAAGGACCTATTACGAAAAACAAGGTTAAACGGGGTTCTAAAGAGTTAAACAGATATAAAATAGCTAAAAATAAGCTTCT